>JAQIXS010000986.1:0-35603 GCA_034700785.1 Rossiulus vilnensis | reverse complement strand
AAATCGCATTAACTTTATTTTTAAATTCAGTAACATTTATAATTTAGTAAAATTGTTTCATTAAATCTATCTATATTTTGAATACATCATTAAAACTCAAGGTAGTCAACATCAAATCAAGTAATATATTTGGATATTAAAAAAAACCGCCGCCAAAACAACGCCAGCTTTTATAATAAGCCATTATAACAGGTGACTTCACCTGTTGCCAATTTGATTTAGATATTTCACTTTAAAGCTGTGAACCAAATTAGTGCATTTTGTTTTTAGTTTCACCTGGCACGCTACATGTATGGTCAAGAAATAGCTTGGTTCATAAATGCTTGCTATTTTGAACAGGTTTTGTTCCCGTTAAACAAAAGAAAATATTTGATATATTGCGAATGGTAACATGCTCGCCCTGGTTTATTCTCGAATACATGTTGTAATTAGGACACAGCCAACGATTTTTAAAATATAAACTTATGCAGGTTTTAACAAATATGGATAGTTGTGTGACTTTTTAATGATTTTCCTCCATTAAATCATTATTATCAAATTGCTTGATTTTTTTGACTTCAAAAAGTGACTAAAATATTACAATAAATTTAGAAATAAATTGGTGTCTTACTTTAGAAAACTAAGAATTTAACATTTATTACTTAGTTTGTTGTAAATTAATTTTTCGAAATTTCGAGATTTTTTAAGTTTTAGAATAGGGAGTAAATTTCCATGTTTACTTGAAATTTGGCTTCCTAACAAACATAACGTTTTAAATATGTTTAAATCACGTTACTTTAAATCAATCTTTATTTCATTCGGATGTAAGGGAAGGCCGCGTAAAGGAAAATTCCATTGTTTTTCTGCCTGCAGCTTTTGTATCCTTGATATTCAAATACTATGAATTTATTGGGTCAGAAGTTAAATTCGAGGGCGATGAAGCCTTATTGAAATTCATAATAAGTCATAAGAAATTGAATTTATTGAATACAACATATCTTACTTGTGATAAATGTATTATCACTCCGATTATTTAATGTCATGTAACCATTTTTATAAGAACGCATTTTTTATCAAACCCTTTCTTAAATCAAATACACGTATATTCTTTGACATACAAATGGAAATCACATTTTTCATGCATGAAAATTGCGATTAGTTTTTCTAATGTATTTGTGATAAGTTTCATTTTATTGCGTACATAATTACGTCTGAAACATTTCTCGTAAATAAACAATATATTTTTCTCCACAAATTAATATTTTCTATCCAAGTCGGAAAAGTTGTATTTGTGGACTATTTATTACAGCCTTTGATTCCTTTCATTTTTTGCTATTTATTTTAATATTTCAAACTAGACTCAATTTATGCATTTGCTTTGAAGCAACAATTATTTGAAAATCAAAAATATAACTTGTACGTCTTGCATTAAATAGTCCTGAATATTTTTGGCAAAAAAGGTTTCTTAGTATAGCTGAACGGTTTCCTTAGAATCCATGTAACATCCCTTTGTTTTTACGCATTCATGTTAAAGACCCAGAAATGCACTGGTGTCAAACAGCGGGTGAATGCCTGCTCCCATCCCAGACACACTTCCATGTTCGAGCGATTTAAATAACATTTGAATAGATCTTTTGTCAATGAACCGAGCGCAGAAAATCATAAAAAAATTCAAAATGCGAGAATGGGGTTGCACGGTTACAGCTGAATAAAGCCACTCAGTAGTCGGTTTTGTACCTGGTGGAAATGGCAAGCCAAATTTTGAGTTGTTTTTTTTCACCTTCCGTTCGCAGGATGGTAGCGGATGACATGAACTGAACGTGTGAAAACGAGAGCAAATTCTGACAAATCCAGAGGAACTATGAGCAATCCAGAGGATCCACCGCCCAATATGGCCGCCACAATGACCACAGCCAGCGCCGGTGGTGCAGGAACCCCAACAACCCCTGTCCAGGTGGTCAAGCCAACAGTGAGGCCCGATAAAGAGGCAGCTGCATGTAGGCACACACTTTCATTAAATTGCATGCCTTTGTCACTTTTTTGTGTCTTGTGCAAGATTTTAAGTCCGACCAAAATGATGCCCATCTAGCGAAATAAATATTTTTGCTACAAATATTTTTTTTCTTGCGTGGAGTTGGTTATCCAGTAGGGTCTGAGTTATTTTTTATTTATATATATATTTTTCATAAACTTGAAAAAAAAGACGAAAAGCAAACTCCGAAAATGGGTTTATTTCTCAACGAAACCTCCGGCAACGGAGATTGCATAAAGCTTTTTATCAAAGTTATTTAAATTTTTATAAATAAACGGCATATTTTCAATTCGTTGAAAATACATTACACCCTAGAGAACGACCAATTCTTCAAGGGAAAAAAGAAATGAATCAGTTGTAAATAGTATTTAAAGCCAAAATGTGGGGGTAATTCAAATGATTTGATAGAAATTAGTTATAAAAAAATTAAGCTTAAAAAATGCATTGCTGGGAAACACCTGTTTCCCAAGGTTGCATATTGTTTTATTTTCAAATTTATTTAATCGTCTTATAAATAAGCAGGATATTTCCAGATTATAAAAAAACAGACCCTACTGGACAACCAATTCTACATGGGAAAAAATAAATTTAGCATTGATATTAATTATTTGAAGCAAACATTTCTAAGTATGTTTTTATGATGGGCATACCTTTTGGTAACCTGTCAATAACTGATACTAATGTACTAAAATATTACAGTATGTAAATATGACGTCTTTTCGATCATTCCTCTAAATGAATGACAGTCTGCCACATGACGTCACAAACTAGTCATTCTTTTTCAATTTAATAGCTTGTTTAAAAAGCGTCACCAAAGCAAGATAGGTTTATGCAAACACCCTCTGAATCGCAAAAGCCAAACCAAATTGATGCACACAAATGAGATTAAATATTTTGCAAACGTTGGAAGATAATCAGCTGTCAATAGTTGAATGCGAAGGTATTCATTTAGAACGAGATTTTCACGAGATATTTTACTTAGATTATTTTTCACTAAAATTTATCAGTAAATCGATAATGCAGTTACCGAAATAACTGTAGTCTATTTTGATGGATCCAGAAAAAAAATGATTTAAAGAAAGGGGTTGCCACATCTCCAATATGACCACGTCAACATGTAGGTATAGAGAATTAAAACGATTGTTATGTTCCGCCTTAAGCCATGTTTTAAGTAAATAAAAAAGTTATAAAAACACCGTTATCAACCATCCACTTAAAATTAAAGACGGTTTTTAGTATTAATTTCGCCCAATTTAACAGACTGTAAAACTGCAGTATCATGCAAGCTTATAAGATTAAAATTATCTGTAATCCGGCATAATCAACATTGGTATTTCGTATTTCCATCACGCAAAAATCAGTATTTTTGTTTTCATTATTCGCTACCCCATTTTTCAAACTAATTGTGACAAAATGCAGATGTAGGCTAACATTATTTCCAAGCTAAAATATTTTGCAACTCGTTGACTCGTTGCACTGCTCGTCTGAAAGTAGCAAATAAGTACCCTATAAAACTTAGTTGATTATATCCATAACATTTTAGAACCAGAAGTTAATTGAACGATAGCAATAGAAATTACCCATTAAAAATATATTTGCAGTGGCACATAAACTGGCATCCGGTTATTAATAACAAAAGCAACGAGTGTAAACTTGTTTGAAATTAAGCCCTAAATTTGCTAAAAATGCACGCATAATGGAAGCAGCATTACTTTGGATGGCGGATAAGGGAAAATGAAGCAATAACAATGAGATTGCCAGGAAAAAGAAAACCTTCTTAGCAACCAGTGAAATTCAACATTATCGTCGATTCACGTTCGTGAATATTTGACAAGCAGCCATTTCTGTTCAGAAATTTTTTAAAGGTACAGCCATAATTACTAATTAATGTTTTTGGACGAGGAAATTAAATAAGATAAATTACCGATGAGATTTATTCTATTTCATTTAGCAATAAAAAGACAGCAAGTACATATTTTTTCAAAATTGTTAGCTTTTGAGGCATGCTGAAAAGGGTATTTTAACGGGCATACTTTAATGAACATATAGTTTTGCAACCTGAATGGAGACTTGAGAAATCGAAATCACTTTAGGAGCGAGCTTTTCACCAAGGTCAAACAAGAACAACCAAATTTTTTTGGCAATTATGGGTATCGCCACTAAGCCGAAAAGACCAAAACCGAATTATTCCAGTATGACTTTCTGTTGTGTTCCAAACATGGTTCCAAAGAACATGACCCTCTCCTGCAAGTTAAATGAATCACACTGTTTCAGAAATAATAGGCCGTTCAACTTCCTCTAAAAGTGTCACTTTTTGTTCCAAATTTGGTTATAGTTTTATCAATATTGCACAAAAGAAAGTCTCCCTATTTTTTGCCATCTGTTAAAGCAGTTTGTCCTGTTAACAAATTCCATTGAAAATAATATCATCATGATTTTTAAGGGAAATCAATTTATGTTTATAGCTAGCAAACGATTAAAAATATTTGCATAGATCATCGTTTTCCAAAGAGAAATGTGATTTTTCAAAAATTGTTACCTATGGCATACCCTTTACAAGTTAATATTCCCATGCAAATATTGCATAAAATCATGCCGAAACATGATCCAAGTTTTCGAATATTTTCGCCTACGGCGTTCTACTACAACTTTGTCTTCAGCAAGTAATGGTTGAGAAATAACGGCTATAATACTTTTTTTGATAGATTTTACGAAATTTTCGCATTCGTCCTGTTCTTTTGATGATTAATAATTATAAGCAGATATCGTCAGCGCCGTGTTTAAAGGGGGTGGGAGGGGTATTACGTCCCCCCACAAAGGCCAAATGCTGGTTATAGGGGCGCGAAATCGAAACAGAAAATAAAGTGATAAAGGTAAATGAAAAACAAGAAGAAAGATGTGTCAAAATTAACCCTTTGCCATCAACCACCCTCATGAACCAATTGTCCATATGTGGTGTTGGACTTCATTATAGCCCTAGGCCCTTAGTTGTACATAGAAGGCTCAAACAGTGGTCAGACCTACTGTACCTTAAAGTATTTCCCTAATTAAAATACGAAGTATTTTGTTCAGATCCAAAGTTTAAAATAGCTCCCCTGAAAACGTTCCTTACAATCAGTTCATTCGCTAGGCTTGACCGTTGGGCCCTATATTATGCAAAATATACCATTAGACGACCCTAAGCGGCAGTATAATTGATAGTTGACACTATATCAATTCGATTTTATATATATGTTTTACTTTTAATATCAGCATTTTACTACGGCGCTCATCACTCATGCCCCTCGATTAACCCTTATTAGAACTCCGGTAAAGGCTAACTTAAGGTGCTCGTGTACGAGCTGAGTTCTAACCCCCTCATACAAACTAAATATTTATTTCTTTTTCAACAAATCACTAATTCCATCGGCATACCCATATAACACTCATAATCATACTTGAAGCTGTATAATTATGGATAAATCTTGAGTATCCTAGATTTTCACGAACACCATAAAGACTGTGATATTGGCTAGAAGGGGCAGTTCCCCTTAGAGCCATGATTCTTCTTCTTCTTCTATTGCCCCTTAGTTTTTTTTCCATAATTAAAAAAATCAAGTTGGATATTTGATCATGAACATGTCGTGACGTCACAAAATGACAAATTTGACCCATTTTCAAAGCCAAATATCTCAAAAGCTGTCAACTCAAGATTTTTCCATTTTTATTAGAAAGAGCAGTTATTTTTCTATTGGACACCACATTTCACTTTTTTCTCTTTAAGGTTTCAAAAAACAGGTCGATTATTTAAACATGGAACGCTGTAGGCGAAAATTTAAAATAAGTTGAAAAAAAATTTCGAATTTTAGACTACAACTTTGTGCAAGTTTCTTACATAGGCCTATACCATTATTTTTAAAATGAAATGTCGTAGGCAAATTTTCTTTTAAAGTTCATTTCAAAATCAGGAATTTTAGTCTTTAATTCTGTACAAAAAATTCTTGCAAATACTATTACTTAAAAAATAGAACGCCGTGGGCGAAAATTTTGAGATAATTAATTGTAAATCTGGAAACTTAACCTAGAAATTTCATTGACTTTGCTTATTTCTTAGAGACTGGCACAAATGAGAATTAGTAAATATTCCCTAAAATGCCCAATTGGTCCATTCAGGACAGTTTCTGGGTGATGCCAGTCAACCTTCTGGAGGGTGCCTGGCATCCCCCTCCTCCACCCCTAGTTACGCCTATGCTTACAAAGGATTAATAGGAATAGCCTACACCAGAGCGTGACATTCCACTATAGGGCCATAGGTAGCCTATAGATGGTCAAAAATGTGTCGAGCAATGTAACGCCATGTCCGGGTGCAGTGGACTGTCGGAATAGGCAAGTACTGTATATCATGCGGGTTTTTTTTCAACGAAGTAGTGTAATTTGGATTATTAAATAAAACCATAACGGAGAAGTAGGCTAAGTTGCACGAATTAGAACTATGGCTTTTTATTTGAATATTGTAGTTTTATGTTATGTTTACAAAATATTGTCATGTAATTTAGTACCGGATTCTTTTCGTCGTCACCTGATGAAGGCCTAATTGCAGTGTGTCTTATTCTTTATTTTGCATTGCTATACTTACATTCGTCACTTAGAAAATAGAACTGTTCAATTTAATTTCCGTACAGAATCGAAAACTTCGAAAAATAACTGACTCAAAATAAATTTCAGTGGTACTTTTTATGATCGAAGCTGAATGAATCAGTCTCATCAATTCATTTGGGAAAGATCCATTCTTTAAGAATGGGTGTAGGAAAAGGCGGAAACACAATTATGTAGCGACTATTCCAAGCGGTGAAGTTTCCACTTTGACATATTAAATTCTGGATGGCAAAGGGACCATACACATGCTTTCAATAATAAATGCTCCATTGCGAAATCAAGTGGATGTGCTCTTACTTCTAGCGTTGTAGATTATTGTTAGAGACATTACTCGTGAAGTTATGAAATTGATCATGTAAAAGTTTATGCCTTTATATAGCCAATATATTTCGAATTTAACAAATTTAGGAGATCCTGTTAGCATTATAAGTTCCTTGTTGGATTTTCTAGCCATAGGAAAACCTTTGTCGTTTCTTCATAATTTTTTCTTTTATCAAAAACTTTCTGGGAAGCAGCTCTTTTGGCTATAATATATTTCTGGGAAATTAAGTTAAGCAAGAAACGTCGATATGTTCTACCCATATTCAGGGGCACAAATCAAACCGTTGCTGGCGATGTCAAAGTAAAAACGCCTAAATTGTCAAAATGTTGAATCAATTTCGAGAATTTTTCTAAATTTTTTTCAACAATGAACAAGTTGGAATGTAACCTAGATTGTTTAAATCTCTCTAAAATTAATCTCCCGCAATCATTTCCTCTCATTGACGTATATAGAAATTCAGTGTCTTTAATACGCATTTTCCAAATTTCAGACGCTTTCAATTTCTTACCAATTGGCCTTTCCACTAACAAAATGCCAGCAAAGGACCAGCACGTTCCGGTTCCAGTGACAGAGCCAGTCGTCTCATGTGTCCCTGAGATCCAGGGTGATGCCGAGGTTCAACAAGGTAGTGTACAAATACATCATAGATGGAGAACTGAACCACCTGGATATCTGGCCCGGTTACATGCATCATAATATTCGTTTTCTCATAAATCCAGACTGTGAAGATGCAGAATTCGAATGGAATGACTATTTGGATTTGGCAGATGCTAAGGCTGCGCCGCCTACTCTATTTCCACACGTAAGTTATTGGATTTTATGTATTCCTCGGTAACACGCTTGCAAACCTTAATTTTTGATTTTACGTAAAAAGATTGAAAGCAGCCTGCAAAATCTGTTCACCCGAGATATGAAGCTAGAAGTTCCTAATCGCCACTTGGATGGTACTTTTTGGGTGGCTTCAGTTATCATGCCATGTGGACCTCTGCTCAGGTATATATATTTTCATTCAAATAATCAAAAATGATGGAAATCCGAATAAAAGTTAGTTCATTTAATTTGAACTCAACATTTGAAGGTTAATTCTTTGCTCGTTGAAATGTTTTGATAAGTTCATCATCAAATTCATCCGTTTACGTCATAAAATTGCAGATATTTAGTTCCGCATACATTAGTACGAAAATCTAATTTATACCAAAAAGCCAATAATAATGAGGTAAATTGACTTGTAGGTTGCGATATGAAGGATACGGGACTGATCGTTCAGCCGATTTCTGGTGCGAGATTGCCTCCGGGGAAATTCACCCAGTGGGCTGGTCCATGCAAAACAATAAGAGCTTGAAGCCGCCACCAGCCATCAGGCACAAACACCAAGACTGGGACGAGTTTTTGAGAAATGCATTGGACGGGGCAACCACCATTCCTACGTATCTCCTCCAGGCCGTGAGTTTTGCCTGCTCGCGTTTCGTACTTCGCAATTACCGCAGTGTACCTAATCTTAAATACGTTTATGTCCATGCGCAGAGTGGCAGCACAGCCATCGACCAAATCAAGCAAGGAATGAAACTGGAAATTCAGGATAAAATAAACCTCACTCATCTCTGGATAGCGACTGTAAGTAATAAGGAAACAGTTTTAATTACATTATGGGAATAACTCACATTACGTCCATGCCACTCATTCTAGGTGATAGAGAATGTGGGAGGCCGCTTGCTGCTGCGCTACGACGGGATGCAAGCGAGTGCGTATGATTTTTGGCTGTTTTATTTGAACTATCGAGTCCATCCAGTCGGCTGGTCCAAAGGAATGGAAGGATACGAGTACAGACCTCCAACAGGTGGGGAAATAACGTTTTTAACTTTTGTTTTGTCATGAATTAAGTTATCTTGATTTCATGATGAAAAAGCAAATAAATGAAAATAACAATGGAATATTTCTTTTAAGGTACGCCGCTTTCGTCACCGGAATGGGAAAAGGTGCTTGAGGAGTCGCTCAGGCAAGCAGAGAAGCAACTCGTACCAGCTGTCATCTTTAAGGTTTGTTTTAAAAGAGGATGTATAAGAGAATTATATAATTTATAATCAAAAGAGAAGAGTTGAATAATATTCTTATGTTTTCATGTTTTATCGTAGACTCAGGAGAAGATCGTGCCGCACAATTTCAAGGAAGGGATGAAACTAGAGGCAATTAACTGCTCAACCCTGATGCAAGTAAGCCCTGCAACAGTCATGAAAGTGCTGAGCCCGCTGTATTTCATCGTGGGGATTGACCAACAGCCAGGGCCTCAGGGGGAAATCCCTCTGCAGCAATTTGGCTGCCACGCTAATTCCCCGGCCATCTTCCCCGTGGGATGGGCTAAAGATCACGGGCTAACGGTGGCATTTCCCAATGGTCAGTGATAATTTTCATGTGTATTTCAATTTTGAAAGAAATTAAAAACTAAATAAACTACACGTCAATCAGGGTTGCAGCAAGGAAACTGCCAGGAAATGAGCTGGGGGGACTATTTGGTCCATCTCGCGCAGGAGACGGGCGTGAAAGCCACGGAAGTTGCTCCGGCGGAATTATTTCACAACGAATCATTGGCAAGTATTTTCCTGAAAAAATTACCATCAATGGGTTCTTTGTTTATAGACCAAAACGTTGCTAGTGTATTTAGATGTTTCTGAGTCATGAATTTCTTTTCTACGAATTTAGCAAAGCGTCGAAAACGGATTTGAAGAAGGGATGAAGTTGGAAGCTGCGAATCCTTTTCAACCGAATCAGATTTGCGCTGCCACGATCAGTAAAGTAGCTGGTAATTTATTATGGATACAACTGGACAATTTGAATAGGTGTGGTGATCAAATTCCGTAATTTAATTCAGTAACTTTAGTATTCATTAGACGAAAAAAGGTTTTCTTATAGCAAGTATTTTTTTCATCATTCCAGCACGCAGCCCAACCACATCGCACATGGCAATTCGTTGGAAATATTTCCCGTAGGATGGTGTGACAGTAATCACTACCCCCTCAAAATCCCTCTGGCGTTCCAACAAACCATCCGGCATGCCCCTCCCAAAAAAGTGGCCATTGTGATGCCAGAAAAACAGTTGAGTTTTGAAACGAACGAATTCATTCTTTCATGTTTGATTTTTGAACCAATTCCAAGGAAACTTTTTATCTTTGTGGCTAAAACGGCTGTTGTTCTTTGCAGGAAAAGTGGAGATGTAGTAGGACAGGAGGAAGACTACGGTTTTGTTAAAGAAGTCCGAGAAGGTTAGTTTTTCGAAGTTTTCTCACAATTTCACAATGATTAGAGAATAATCTGGTGAAAGTAAAAGGCATTGGTACGAATGGTCGTTTATCAAATTTTTGAAAACTAAATTCTTTTTTATTTTATACACAACAATAGTTCTATAAACTTCTTTTTAAAAAAATGGCAAAGTAAATTGTTTGTTTGCTAAACATTTTCAAAAAAATTAGCTGATTTAATATGAATTTTTTCAGATAATTATTTATTTCCCTTCAGTCATTCTTCACTGATTTTTGGGGGAAAACAAGTGCAAAAAATACATTTCCATTTCAGCCACTGGAAAGGCTTGGTGTCCAGAGATCTACGTAAACCACAAGTGCTTTTCCGGTCCATTTTTGAGCAAAGGGAGAATTGCGGGCTTGCCGAGGCTCGTCGGACCAGGACCAGTGACCCTGGTCCTAAAGGAGATCATTTCCATGATAGTAGGTGTTTCGTACCAGTCTGGCAGGGCGCTGACCATTTTACAGGCTCATGGCGAGCCTACCCCGGGCACGCAACAGCAGTTAATTAAAGCCAAGTAAGTAGCCTTCATAAATTGACTCCCAAAATTTGAAAAGCATTTTATTTAATCCTTGTGTGCTGATACAGATGCAAGTTGAGGACGTACAAAGCTATGGTGGAAATCATTTGCAGCAGCGACAAAGTGGAGGAGTATTGCAGAAGCGTCTGCAGGAAATTGCAGTGCTGTCCAAATTTGATCGGACCCACCTTCTACGGCGATAACTGCCCCGAAAACTGCTACACGCTGACGAAGACTAATCCAAATCAAAGTATGTACAATGGCACTTTTCCTAAGGTTAATTTTGAAAACTTTCAACAATACTTTTATGTTACTTTATGTATTTATTTATTGTAATTTTTTGGATACAGTGGTAAAACGCAGGAGGAAGAAGAGGAAGAACAAAGCGCTGACAGGCAAATTGATGCAACAGCCCCAGCAAATATCGCCCAGTCCAGGTTGGGATAAAATCTCATTTACAACTGATTAGCTCTGGTATTATTCAGAAATAAAAACGTTGATCAAGTAAAACTTCGTGTTTTTTTAAATAATAATAATATTAAAATGGTACAAGGTATTTTGTGATTCACTTTAAAATACACGCTTTATTCTCTGAATGGAAATAAAACTGGATTATTGGAAACTGCTGCTGAAATCCGAAAAAGGTGCTACTGCTTAAACCTAAACTTTGTTAAAACAAACTTAACGTTTCAGAAAAAGATGAAGAAAAAATGGAGGAGGACGTCAGTAACACGAACAGCAATAGCAACGAGGACAAGGAGGGTGAGGGGAGCAAACCGAAAAAGCGAAAATACAAGCATCGGGTCGTGCCCAAGTCCGATATAGTCACGCGAGGTGCAAAGCTACCCAACTACGCGCTAGAACTAAACCGCAAGCGGCGGCACAGCGGCTCACTCGGCTACATGGCGATCCACCAACAAGAGAGTCGAGAAAATGATTTTGGCCAGCAGGAACAGGGTTATCATCATAAAAAGAGCAAAGCTAGCGTTCCTCACACGGCCAATGGGGAACCTGAGGTAACCTATGCTAGTTCAAAATTTAACCGTATAAATCTAGATTGTTCTTCCGATATGCGATTCAGATGGATTTACTAAATTCAGTTTTGATTTTAGGACGGTAACCAGGTGTGTGAAATGCTACAACTGGACACGAACCCACTACAGTGGAGCATCGACGAAGTGGGAACGTTTATCAAAAATACAGACTGCTCAGGAATGGCCCATCAATTAAAGGAGCAGGTTAGTGGAATGTGCATCGTTGATGGTTTTATTTTTAAGCCCTTATTTGCGAACGTAAGCCCATCAATCCTTTCTCTAAGTTGAGAACTTGGCTTTTTGAGTCTTTTGGGAAGATTTAGTAAACTTTTGATGATACAGCTTTCGTGCACAACTGGATAGTCAGGGAAAATTTAATTTTTGCTCGAAAATCAGGGAAATCTCTTATGAATATGTAATTAATGTTGAGTGGCACTCCCAATTGAAAGGTGCTAATTAATTGTTAATAAATAATTTATCTTTTCGTTTATTTTACTGATAAAAATGCAGTTGCCCAGAAATTACTAGAGCTGAAAATAAACATGTAACTGATCAATAAATATTCCCAATGATGATTTTACTGCAGAATTTATTTTTAAAAAGTTTGGGAAATAATTTTGTAAGTATTAACTCGTACCCTGTAGTAAGTAATTAGTAAATATGAAACTGGTTTCTGGCATTACTTATTCAAATAAATCTGGACTAAGTGAAGTGAATTATTTTGTGCAGAAACAATTTTTGCAAATGTGTTTACAGTCAAATTAGAGTTGGCTAACTACAATTGCTAGGATAACTTCATTTTCATTCTTTTTATTTTACAGGAAATTGATGGTCAAGCCCTCCTTCTCTTGTCATTACCGACCATCCAGGAACATCTGAAGCTGAAGCTGGGTCCTGCCATCAAACTGTGTCACCAAATCGAACGCGTTAAACTAGCATTTTTTTCGCAGTTCGCTAACTAAGATTATTGTATTTAATTTTTTTTATGAAGTTTTGTTTCACAAAAACAAGGTTAAAGTGAGTTGACTAAAAGCATGCTGTTCATTTATTTATTTTTGGACACCATTTCAAAGGCATCACATATTTTTTATGTTCAACTTGGAATGTCCAGTTTGGCAAAAAAGGAAAAGGAAATCAATTTCACATTCTTTGTTGAATTTGTTCGATTTAAGAGGATGTTAAAGCAAAAGAATCTGAATTTTTTTTTCTGAAAATAATTGGTAGATCGTTACATGTGTATATTATGAACTATACCTATTCATAAAATTGAAATTACTTGGTAAAATGACAAACAAAATACCACAGTGATTTTTGTTTATATTTTTTGACAAATAATATTGAATCAATGTTATTGCAATTTCACTTTAGATTTTTTTTTCGTAGATAAAGCATTCTTGCTTTTGACAAATTTGAGACATCAACCCCTTAGTAGCACCTTTTTGGATGCCAGGTTTTGCAAATTTATTCTTTACAACTCTTCAGCTAATGACCAAAATGCAAACTACTAGTTTTTGGAGGAAAAAACTACTTTGGTTTGCCCAGTGTAAATTACGAACGTTTCCTTCGACTGGTTTCAGCTCGGAGCAATTAGTGAACTGTCAGGAGAATATTAGATCTATAATTAGGAAATGTATAATGGATTCACTAACCGAATCAAATGAGGATATATTTTTGTGCATTCTTAGATAGAATGTACACCACAATAAAAAGTGATACATGGACGATATTAAAGTTTACAAATCTGATGCTCACGAGGTCTATACACAAATATATTTTTCTCCAAAGAAAACAAAAAACAAAAGCATGGAATTGGAATGGTTACATTCTTGCTTATCAGCCGGTTGCACTATGTTTAATTAAATTTAACTGACAATTGAAACCGGTTTTACTGATGCTTGATGAAACCAACCATCAATCAATACTTTAAACTTTTAAAATATTGAGCTCCTCAGCATCACTTATTCGTCTCAAACATTTTGTTGACGTATTGTTGCCTTGGTGCAGACTTTGTCACTAATTGTTTATTTTGAGATTTAAAATTGTTTGCAAGAGTTGATAAAGCCCCAGGTAATTAGAAAAAATGTTTTATATAAAAACTGCATTCTGAAAGGAGAAAATTATTCTCTGGGCTCAATTGAATCACCAATTTGATTTTACTATTTTTGTATTGCTTGATGGTAATTTTCTCACGTTGTTTAATGTTTTCTTGCTTATTGGTCTTTGAACCAAACTCCTATGATCCTATCAACTATTTTTTTCTGATCTGAGAAGTGCTTGCAAGTCCATTAAAAGTTAATTCTGAATGCACCTGTTAGCAATAAAGATAAGTTTGACTTGCGAGCATTTCCTACTCTTATCTAAGTAACGTTTCGTTATTCCGTTCGTTTTCCTTTAAACTTTTCACCAGTTTCCAGGTCGTGTAAAAATGTCAGAAACGTGTTATGTACTGTATCTTGAAAGCAATGTATTTTCTTCTGTGTTGCAATTTGTGACAAATAAATTATTTTAAATTAAAAAAGCGGAAATAGACCATTTTTGAAGAGTGTATCGATGGACCTCGGAACTTGTGATAAGGATTTTTTTGCAATTTAGCGATGATGCTTAATTGAATTCGGGAAAAAAATCTCGCAACTTTCAGTTTGCATTCATTTCCAGATTAATTGCGAAGCGTTTTAAAGGGAAAATTCACAACTATTTCCTGCTAAAACATTCAGCGCTAATGTATGTTTCCTATTTTTTTACATTTTTTAATCATTTTACAAATAAAGTAGCCTAGCGAGAGTTGAAACTTTAAAGTAAGCATGGTACAGAGAGTTTCACATGCGAGTTAATCCCGCGAGCCCTGAGAGAATACAACTCTCAGTTGGACAGATCTATTTGTGTATTTCGGAGAGACGAGTCAAAATATCACAGGCTTTTATCAAACACATACAGTGTTTCAAAATGTGTTTGACGAATTCTGGCAATGTGAATTTTCAGGGATAGTTTGGGCGAACTGATTATAGCATCATTGCTGAATCTACTTTGCCTCTACTCAGCTTTAGATAAAATATGGAGTTTACCTAGTAGTTTACCAATTTTTCAAATTTTCAGTTCTGACAAACTATCCCTGATTCACAGTGCCAGAATTCGTCAAACACATTTTGATATACATGTTCATGCATTTGATAAAAACCCTGCGATCTTTTGATGACACATCTTGTGACTTGTATAAACGCTTGCAGGTTATAGGTAAATTCTACTTTACCTGTTTATCGAGATTGGGCGAACGGGTCGAAATTTAGTATAAAAAGTTATATTTTTGAAAAGTACTCACCGATACCAGGTGCGGAAAACAAACCAGAATGCTGTACGTTGCGTGGTTTGTAAAAAAACAACAAAAACACGAAATGTTCGGCTAGCCGCAATATAGCGATGTCATGCGGAGAAACAAAATGGCGGCCACCCGCAATACAGGGTAGCCTTGCACGGAAGGTATCCGTCAGTATAAATAAAATACTTTTCTAGCAAAACGTGTATCCATGATTTTCGCATTTTCGTGTCAGTGAAGATTACAACAGATAGATGGCTTGGCCAGAGGCGCGTCCCGTCTCGACGAGGAGAAGGGACCGCAAGCAGGACACAAGATTCAATCCCATGTGGCGACATACTATACTAGCGGCGACCGATTTTTGGGCATGTGGCTTCCGTGCATGGCTACCCTGTATTGTGGGTCGGTCATGTGGCGACATACTTTACATGTGGCGACATACTATACTGGGAGCGCATAATGTGGCGACATACCCTACTAATACCACATACGGTATTTTTTTTATGTCCATAACTGGAAAATAGAATACAATAACTTATGTTGAAGTTAAATTTTTATTTATATTGACCATAAGGGAGCCATCATTAACATTTTATTAACTAAAATCAATTGTTTTCCATATATGGCCAAATATGCGGTCATACATGGATTTAGACATGGCCAGGTAGGGCGTATATGACCACATTCAACTTTTCCACCCTGGAAGAAACATCTTATGTCGTGTTTTAGAAAAAATTGCTGAAGAAAAAAAATTCTAGAAAATCTACTTCCGCCTGTTTATTCTTTGAGAGATAACATGGACAAATGTGAAATATACGATAATGTACAATACTGTACAGCCCTAGATAGCAATCAGATTTCTTTGCAATTGATGACAACATTTGCTCAACTTGAATGGACGGAAGCTCCATGATGAAGCCTGTTTAGGCTTTGAAACAGCAAATAGCGTACATAAACACATTTGGGCGCTCGTGTAGCCCAGAGCCAATTTTTCATATTAACGACCGATCCGTATACTCTGTACCACTGAAGGGTACTAACAAGGGCAGCAGTGCATGTTGACTAAAGCCTGTATCATCATGTGAATTATATGATGTTGAACCATCTCTTAGGGTCATACATGTCCATGAAATCATCAGTCTGTATATCGCAGCGAAATATGCCTACAGCCCCGAGATAAAATATGGCCATATGATCCGTGTGATAGCCATGGGATCCATGAGTTTCTTCTGAGGAAATGAAATAACGGTCAGTAATATTGCACATCAGAGGAATAATATTTCCCGTGTATGTACTCAACTTTATCGTGTATATTCTCAGTGTGCCATATGCGCAAGCTAGAAGTGCCAATTTTGCATTGGCCAAAGTTATAGAATCCACGATAGACCTTGGTACGTACATATATTTTTAGTTTACAAGGAGAATGATATCGGGGGCACACGTATATGGGCTTCTTCGATCTGGCTGGCTGTATAGACGGGCCTAAGGCGCAATAAACATGCCACTGCAGATGAAAATGCTGTCGGTGCTAGGATACCTGATAGGCCGATGCACTCGTGTGTTATGATACTGCTTTTTTATTAAACATTGTTCGTTCGGTGCAAATATGAAAAGAACGAAAGAACAAATGTTGTCATTGAAAGACTCAAGATGCAATTTGATGCCAAAGCTGAATTGTTAGGCAAGTTCTGAAGTGAAACAGGTGTGTGCTGCTCGCCTCAGCAGCCGACATAGTCGCTGCTTAAATGTCGATTTGGGTAAAGCGAGGATATGCTGATATTTAGAAAAGGACCTATGATGCTAAATACGGATAACAATTCATAAAAAATTCCAAATACTGGGACTGGGTATTTCTGGTGCAAATTTTCAAGTGAAGAAAATGCGCGAAGTGAATTCTGAGTTTTTGAAAATTACTGGAACAAGATCTAAGAAAAATATTTTCATATTTTTAAAAATAAGATTACGATCCGTATTGCGAAAACATATTTGAGATCTAGCATAATCGTGCATATAATGACAATGCCAAATATCCGTCATTTAACGCTTGGCATTGTTTTCAATTGCTGTCGTGAAGTTACACTTCATTCTCTTATCTTTTAATCCGTAATTTTACAGAATATAACAATGCTATTGTGAACAAGATTTTCCAGGTTTGGGTGAACCCTGTATAACAATCGGTTTTTGATGAGACTATTTCGAATGAATGACCGTTTATTGACCGTTACTCACTCGAACGTTATCGAGACCACATTCAAATATCGACCGCAATTAAATCTCGGTTATTCATGCAATTTATGCATTTTGCAGCAATTTTGGACACCCAGGCTGTGCCATAATTATTTTCGCATTGCTCTTTTCTACCGTGCGTGCGAGTCTACATGTACAGCACTTAGTGGCATAAGTCAGTGCCTCGTTTAATATTCTGAGAGATGCTGGGCAATTTCCTCATCACACTTAACTCTGGAAAATCATTGAGCACGAGTTAAATTGCGCAGACGTAAGTAAGGACGATAATTTTCGCATTACGATCTCGCCAGAATGTCGGAATTGGTAATAAGTTTCAATTTGATGAATTTTTTTGTACAATAATTAGGTTTTCTAATCCATCGTGCGGTGATTTGACGACCAAAACGTCCTTCGCCAAGGTCCAATTTCTGGTGGGATGTGAGCGTCTTAGGAGTAAACCCCCGTCTGATTTCTTTTCTTTGCCGCATGTGTCTTACTTTCGTTCCGTTAATCTCGAATGATTATCTTTCGTTTTTCGGCAACATTTCCCGTTTCCCCTCGTGAGATAATTTCATGTTCCCCGCTATTTCTCGCCCATCTGGAATTTAATTTCGAGCGCATTTGGCGTACATTTTGATGTAAATAATGCCACCACGCTCGCTGAGCACTCGTCAAAACATGAGTAAAACAAGGCAAGATTTAATTTTTTCGCTTCCTTTTTTGTTTCACGGTTCGTTAAATGAAAACTACGAGGACACAAATTGCAATTAACTGTTAGTTCATACGCGCTCATTTAATGAAACCTGTTTAATTCGCCGTTTCCTCCCAACAAACTCGCTACTTAGAGGCAAATGTGAATTTAGCGCTCGACGGAAGTCGGTGACAAATTATCATCGAGAATTACGTTTTTGTGCGCTACTTTTTAAATCGCGTTTGTTTGCGTTGCCTCACCGAGCGAAAAGCCAATTTTCAGACGCCTATATCCGAGGGCCACGTGTTGATGCTGACGAGTGTGGTGGCCACCAGATAATGGGATAAAGCGAGGCTTGTCTTTTTTTTTTACCCTCGCGTGGAATCAAAGTTTATCTTATTAGGACAGGGGCAAAACTACCGAAGAATATAACGGAGTGAAAACATTTTTATAGCCGCTGGCACTGCCACCGTATAATGCGTTTAAAAGATCATCTTCCCGTCTTCTGTCCATCAGAATCGATGGTTGGCCGATACGCATAGCAAGTGCTATGTTTGATTGCCCACCGAAAGGGGCAAAGCTCGAAGCTCATTTTAGCATCCCATGCTCTTATGCATCCCAAACCATAAAACAGCAGCTATGATACTCTGAATAGCTTGTAAATAGATTATTATGGTGTTTTTCTAAAGCAGGTCCGTTTAACTTCTTTAAGATGTTTCTGTCTATGACCAAGGATTTTACTTCCTTAGTATATGGCATTTCGTTGCTGACAGTAGGGTACTGTCACCTACTTATCATCAATGCTAAATTCAGTTTTCACCAAATAAAATTGGTCATCTGTAAGTTCCTCTCGCATTTTACGCAATTTTAAACTACTTCTTTAATTTATAAAAAAAAATTAGAAAAAGAATCCAAAAAACTCCTTCAATTTAGGAGTTTTTTCATGTTTCCATTACTCAATACATGTCTATTAACGAGATATTTCAAAATCACACGAAATTCGGAAAGGAATAGCGGACGGCCAATTCTACACTAGGAAAAATAAATTTACCATTGATAATAAGTAATTGAAGGAAAACTGTGTACGGTGAAGTTTTTAATTTCGGGCATATACTTTCAGATACATTTAGGGAGACTTATGTTTTTTCCTGATAGCCTAAACGTTGTTTGCTCTTAACAGTACACTGCTGATTTCTCGAAAAACAAAGTTAAGGCAACTACTGTAAACGATCGTTGACGGGAGTAGGTGAAAACCGTTGATATCATCTTATATACGCAGGAATTATTGATGGCTAAAAAGGACTGATGATAAGAAATGGGTTAAGTATATTGAGACTGTTTCGATTCATCAAAAATGTATAATATCTAATTGAGGTTGGGATTCGTCTGATGGCAGCATTGATCGACTTGCTTTAGCTATTCTCAACTTCTTCGTACATTTTCAACAAAGGGTCTAAAAGGCATCTGATGTATTATTGAATCAGGCGCTAACAGTGCTAAAATTCGTCAAAAACAATATATGCAGATTCTGGATAAAAATATGTGTGCGAGATACGGCAATATAAACTACATAATAGTGATCAGCAGGACAAAACGAACCAAATAGACCATGTGTTGATCAAATCCAAAAGGGTCTAAACAAATACAGATTTTGAAAATAAAAAGCAAAATCTATAACCTTAAATTTTTTAACATTTTTTTTGGACATTTTTTGGTCTGAAATTGTCGTTTTACGTGCGTTTTTGTGCTTATTTCGATAGATTAAGATCTCCTGATCACGAATAATGCTTGCATAGCCAAAAGTCCCATTAGTTTAGGAGCTAGTGATTTCAATTTCTGTTACTTGCTGACGAAATTTCGTTAAAATTTGAAATGCAGAAGGTGGCTGTACTACGCTAGGAATATATAATTGTTATAATAATAATAATTCATTTCTTCACAGGAAAATGAGAATTGAAGGCTGCAATACAACTCGTATACATTCTCTTATGAATCACTAAAAAGTTAAATAAAACTGATAAACGATTACATAAAAATCGGGATAAAACATCAACACTTCAATCCCATATAAACAGAAACTGAACTCAATGAATAATGATCAGCAGATCGAGGGCTAGATCGGGTGCCGAGAGGATCGAGAACATTTAAAAAATGTATGGTTATAACGTTACAGTTAAGCAATGTTGCCATCCTGTTTAACTTCCGTCCCTATTTTGATCACATCTTTTCGCTTCACCACTAATATCCATCGAAGTTGTCAATTACAAACAGTGAGGGGGAGATCGGTTCAGCCATTTTGAAGGAGGCTGTTCGGCCATAAAGTTAGCGGGGGACCATTTCCCCCGAGGTTTCAGCGTTAATCAAAGTGCACTTACACGGGACTAACACACTGCTGCCATGCATGAAATTGAAGGAGTTTTATGGGCGCCCCGTCAATGCATCTCCTTAGGCTTTTTAGGCCCCAAATTCGCAGAGCAAACCCCCACGTAAGCTTGTTTACCTCGCTGCTCGGTCAATCCGAGGTGTACACCAGGAGGACTCTAGATATTCATGAGTTGCAAAATGAAGCGTGACAAGAGAGACACCGGTCATAAAACAACGGGATCGGCCAGCTTAGTCGACCAGATTCCTACGAGTAATGCTCTCGATAAGTGCTGAATGTGTGCAAAACACCGCATATATACCGGATAGTACATGTACAAGGTGTTTTGAAGGGACCGGCGCTGTATTGCGAGGACTTCCTTTTTCTAAAATGTCAACATTCTTTAACCAAGCCATCACTATTGTCTTTGCACCATCATGTTGGACCTAAGTCTGATTTAAGTCCCCCGCTTCGCTGGGACAACTGTCAAATTTCTGCGGTGGTTTGTTGATCAAAGAAATAAATCTATCCCCATGATATCACATGATATAAAAAGCTACCCTCAAAGTTACCTGCAGTCATGGCCTCCACATTACCTGGGTTTTAATCACACATGCAAACCCTAAAAATAGCAGATTATGTAAGCATTTCATTGTGTCAACCGAGATTTAGTAATTTTATTATGTAAATGTAGTCTCATAATGATACCCAAGATTCATCGGTTAGATTTAAGTCACATTCTGGTATCTTTTCTATACCGTGTCTAATTTAGGTTTAAAGATGTTATTATTATAACTCTAGATATCTTTGGAAACATTCTTATTTCAATTGCATTTAAGATTAATTGAAAAGTGGATTTGTTGGTAAACATATTTTCAAAATAGCCTTCACATCATGTCATTTTAGGTTTTACCTTACCTTATTTAATGTCATATCAGCTCATTGAATATTTGAACAATTACTACTTCGTTATTTAGCGCTTAATCCGTTAATGTATGTCATGGTAACAAAACAAATTTGAACTCATATTAATAATCTTAGAGTAACTAGCATTTCCTCATTTACAAGGCGACGCTTAATATATTTCTGAAAGTAGGAGCAAAACGTTGCACAGTAGATTTGAAATGGATGAAACAGATTTGAAATAGATCTAAAGTTATATCTTTTCTATGTTTGTGAATTCCAGAACAATCCCCTGCATGACGTTTTTAACCCTTGGAATACAGTATAAGAAAGTAACTAACTAATTGATGGAAATTGTGTTTTTAAATACTCTTTACAATATACAAAAGTTTTAATATGAACAATTACTCGACATTATTCTTGCCAAAGCGGAAATAGTTTGAAAATTTTGTTTAAAAACGTTAAGTCAGTTAATTCCATTTGTTTAAACTTTTTTATTTTTCTTTAAATTTCCCCCTATAAGCTATAATGGTATAAACGCGTAAACTGTAAGTTATTCATATCTAACTGCGCGAATTTTTGACTATTGTTTTCGAAATTCTCTTCTTCCACATAATGCACATTTTGAATACACGTTTTGGCCAGCGTTTGGCCCCTTCTTAACAGCTGTTCGTTGACACGAAAAACGGTCCCTAACATTTCCAAACGCTAGCTCTTACCTTGCGGTAAATTGTTAACAAATTGCGCCTTGCACGTCCGATTACCCAAGAAAAACATCATTAAAAGAAGTAAACTGGACGTCCGTAAGACGAAGGACATTATTTATATAAAAAAAGGAATAAGGTGGGGTTAAATGCGGTCAAATTGCGCAAGCATCCCTCGTCCTCAGTCTCCAGGCAACTCCAGTAAAAAAATGTGAAAAACGTTATTTTTAGAAACAAAAAACGCGCTGTTAAATTGGATGGCATCTATGCAAATCCCACCTTCCCATGCGCCCTTTTTTTTTTTTTTGATTTTGCCGAAATTGCTACGCATACGACGCGCATAAATCACGCGGATTGGGAAATCCATTTTCTCGCTACAAGAGTGATAGATTATGGGAGGAAATCTCCGATTGTTAAATAAGAAAACTCGAAAGTCTTAAGGAAACGAGCAAGGGAAAAAATTTTTTGGTGTAGCGCAATGGGCGAGGTGTTACATCTAGGTCAAGCGAGAAAAACAAGTTTCGAAGAAGGCAGTTTTTTTGCCCTCCTCCTCCACAACATGACTGATCATGTTATAATATAGCTGAAATCAATGTAGGTATAATCGGCGAGCGTGCCTTGCCAAGGGGTCTCCAGGAAATGAATTATGGGTACGTAGTCAGGATTCATTGATTTGATCTTGTTATGGGGGAGCAGATTCCCATCAGAGAAACGCTCGTAAAACGACGATGGCGAAAGTTGCCATCACGTAGAGAAGACATCCCTGTTGAAAGCGTTTGATTGGTCCTTCTTGGGTGTTGGCAACGAATTCCTCTTTAATTACATCGAGCACCAGCAGCCGGAACCTTATTCAGATCCATAGGAGCTGGCGAAGAAGACGCCATAAAGCTGTAAGAGTGTCCTATTGCTTCATTTGAAGGGCGCCCTCTTTCGAGTCCCAGCTTTTTTTTCCTTTGTGCTATTAGTCTAAGCTGGATAATATTTACTCTTACCTCGAGTTGGATTTCAAATTATCACGTGTGTGCGGCCATCTCGGCTGACCAACAGGTTGTGTGCTCTGCTCAGATAACAATAATGAAATGAAACGTGGCCGTTAATAACAACGACCATCCAGGCGCCATAAAGTTGCAGTGGCTGTATTATATATACTGGGCATAGCAAAAGGCCCTGAGGAGCAAACCGCACTGCAAAAGATACTGAATCTTGAGATGTGCAATTGAGCATCGGCCTGCTAGGCGAAGTTTGGAAAGTTTTGTTGCTGTTGTTCTTCACTTGACTCACACAATGTAGATAGGAAAATACATGTACTGTAGGTTCATGCATCACATTGCCTTTCACGGTCTTCATAAAAAAGTTGAATATTTAGATCTGCATTGTTAAGGTTTCAATCAACTTTTTCAACTTTTCTTTATATTACGTGTCTAATGTAGTGCAAGACATTTTCTTCTTTCCCAAAAGGATGCCCACCAATTTAAAAAGATATATATATTTGTTGTTCAGATATTTATTATAGTTGCTACTTTGGTTGTCCACTAATGTGTAAGTTAAAAATGTCTCGTTTATTTATAATTTTTTTTTAAAAATAAACTTTAAAAACATCAATATGCGACCTTCGAAAACGGGGTTTCCTCTCAATGCATTCTCCGTAGATGAGCTACGGTTTTTTAAGTTATTTTTTTATAAATAGACAACCCATTTTCAAATCATAAAAAATGACCCAGACTCTAATGGACAATCAATTCTAAACGGAAAAAAATAACTTGAGAAATTATAACAAGTATTTGAAGCAAAAATGTTTAAGCAACTTTTGGTATGGTGGGCATCCGTTTGGCTCGGCCTTAACTAATTAGCGTTTGCTACAGTTCATATCAATCTTTTTGAAATACTATTCTAAATTTATTATTATTATTTAAAAATAAGATCAAAATCAGTTTACCCAATGAAGCAAAGTTGCCTTTCTCTTATTCGTTATGTAAGATAATCCTTGAAAGTAATTTACTACCTGTTACTGCTAACTAATGTGTACTGAACATTTGATTACATCCAAGAAAACTAACACAAAATATAAGGAGTAAAACATACTCAGGCATCTCTTGTTCATCATGGTTTAATCTCCGTTGACTAAAACTGATATAATTAAGCCACTCCCATTCTACTCAATGTTCTGGTCCGTATATCCAAGCTTTTATGTCTTTAGTTCTTTGACAATAGACCTCAGGCAGCACTATCTCAACTTTTGAGTACAAATGACTTCGAACTATATTCTATCCGGTTGCATAGCAAAATCAAGAGATTTTATCCATTTTCTCTTCGCCTCATAGCTTATGAGGTTTCGTAATCAACGGTTGGAGCATGGCGGTGCAAGCCACCATTAAAATCAGTGATTGTCTCGATGCCTTCAGCCGAAAATACACTTATGCCGTACGACAATTTAAATGAAAAATTATTTAATTTTGTCGATGTGTAGGCAAATGTGCCCTACAGTGGATGAATTTATGTTAAGTGGCCACTTAATTTATGCAATCTAGATTATAAAACCAATATCGCCGGATAAATTATAATTTACAGCATGCATCCTCCCTGCGAGATTAATGGCACGGTCATTAGTGGATGGAAGACGGAAGGCATCAAATATATATATATATATATATATATATACCAATTATCAATCTACTTTAATGGCTGCAGGGGAAACTGTAAGCTTGGACTGCAAGGCCTTACATGATCACATTCCCATGAGTGTATGTGTACACCTTTTATAAGCCATCAAGTACAGCCATTAATTTCATTATCCAAAAATGATGGATTGCAATGAAACAATATTAACATAGGGGGGAGAAAATACAGCTCTTTTAACCTCGTTTACGAAACTTATTTAACATAAATATGTATTATATGGCGAAATTAAATGCGATTCTAAGTTATTCGATAAGGTCGTCAACGTTGGTAATTAATTGCCGAATTCTCACGCAGGATATTACGAAGAGCATCGTGATAACGATATAAAACTTGCAAATATTTACACGAATCTCTGCAGGCTCTACTACAGACAATCCTTAAGCCTTTAAATGGCCCATAAGTAATTGAAATACACGCGTGATGTTGCATATGAAAATGGCTTCTAACCTTCTGCCAAAGTATTTGCCATTTATGTATCAGGTAAATTTTCTTTTACCGAAAATATCAATGTAAATGCCACTCAACCCAATCCATTTTTAAATGAGTATTCAATGACTTAACTTTTATTAAAACAACGTATGAATTCGCTATTAGAAAAATATTGATTTTGTCACATGCAGATGAAGCCAACAATAATGAGCGATCATAATACAGTATTTTTAGGCTAATTGAAATCGATCCTTTCATTAACCGAGTACAATGCTTGCGTGTCTAAAATAGAACAGGAGCGACCACAACAAAGCCAGCTTAGCTATTAACTTTTTAAGTACAACGTGGTATTGGCTTATATTGTGCACCATGGAAACGACGAGCATTGCTTATGGTCAGAAAAATGAAATTTAAAGATACTTATTTCTAATCCTGTCATAAGTTCACCAGAGTTCAAAAGTTCGTCGCATTTAATCAAATTCAAGAAGTTTTATCTTTTATAATGGCATAAAAGAACACGTTAGAAAATAATGAAAATATTCAGCGCATTGTTCACTTAATAAATCTATAATGCAGTAGTTAGGTAATTGCATCATTATTTAAGTGCCCCGGAGTTTAATTTAATATCTAATGGAGGTAGCGATAATGAAAGTAGTTCAGTATGCTTTGCTTCGCATGTAATTTTTGCCATTTTTTTCTGAACTGTAAACCGTACACACTATTTAATTTCATAGCTCGGTATTTCACACGCAATTATCTAATTAAAGTATCCGCTTAGAGCCTATTTAATGCATCCGCTTGTTAATATAGCCAAGAGTTTGCCTTTACTATTTTCCTCTTCCTTATTTTTTCTTTTCAAAATTATGCAGCAACCACTTCTGAATGGCATTTTGTGTATTAACTTTATAAGAATTAATGGAATTCAACGTATAGCGAACAAGTGGGATGTTGCAATACATTTCTCAGCACAAAGACGCGATGTTAAAGGATCGCGTAGCAACATTTTGCACCGTTTAACATCGAGTGCTTTACATAACGGTAACTTTTTTGGGTCCTATTTACGTAAGCGCCCGTAGGTCTGTTTACAAGCCCCCTACTTACAATTTAAAATAGCGGTATTAACGTTTTTTTTTCTTGAAATTTTCGAATCGTTGAGGCACTCGACTTTCCGTACCATGAAAAACATTTTTCAGTGTCGTGAATAATGGTCTATTTTTGGATGTAATACTTAGCAACATGCACCACTTACCTATGCCGTTTCTGGTCCTCGCACACTTGCTGTAGCTCAGGAAAGCTGCCAAGAAGAATATAGATGATAGGGTCTCAGCTCTTCCAACCACACCAGTTACCTGTCAAATGTAATTAAGGAATTAATTAGCTATGCGCTACGTGTTTGCAGTTAACATTTTTTATTCATTTTTACCCGCGTAATAGACTCCCGGCCCTATTAACGTGCTACTTATAACTTGCGAAGATAATGGCCATTCTGGCAGTGTTCGTCAATGTGACAATCTATGGGCATGTTCATGCAAGATGTAAACACAACACCAGCAGCTGGTGGCTATCGATTTAATTCGTTAATTAAAGTTTGCGTGCGTGCAGACCACTGCGTTATTTGTCTAAAACAACGTAATTCGAGCGAGGCTTTAAGTAGTGAAATATGTATGGGTGTGCCCTTTAATTATTGTTGTTGAAAGATAGGAAGAAGCCCCTTTGCTAGAGTTCTGATATGCGTTCTGGTCCAGTGGTTCGTGCAGAGGGATGAGCGCTAAATGGCGCCTAGTGTTATAATGTGATGCTTTCTTCACTCGAGAAGCTGAGATGGTACATTAAGTCGTGGCGGGATCTGCAAGATTCGCATGCTCGCATTACTCTCCCTATTTTAGGTGCGTTTAAACGGCAAGGTCATTTTTCCTTAAAAAATCGGCAATTAAGATAGTACAGCAGATAATATTTTGTTGTGGTTACAAAGAATCTCGTTTTGTCAACAAAATAATTGTCTGAGTCTGAAGAATGGTAACAGTAAACGGTATAAGGGGGCGTCCATAAAGAACGATCATGGATGAGAGGGAGGGGGGACACAGAATACATGTATATTCGAACGTTTAATTTTTTGGCATTCAATTCAACACAGTACATTTCTGTTAGCAATGATATGCCTTTTAGTAGATGGGGGAAATTAATCAGCCCAATTTATTCGGCTAAAGGCTGTTATTTGGAAAAGAATTCCAGCGTCTAATAGCATGAGAAAAATATTTTATTTTATGCTGATGACATTATTTTATACTGAAATTTTAATATTATTTAATATGGAAAATGGACGGCATATATAATAGGGACGTTATGACATGTAATTTTACTTGTCAAAAATCGTGCTTTTTTCTCCAAATTAATTAAATAATGTCATCTTGACTATTTGTGCTACATATAGTACAGTACGGAGAAAGCGGGGAACGTCCTTTGTCTGAGGCCCATATAAACGTACGCAATGCACTGAAGAATACTTTTTCCAAACTGTGTTGTAGTTACAAGAGATAATGCATACAAGTGCAAGTTGTTCTCAGTTGCTTTAGCTTGTGCTCAGTTTGACGTTCAGTTGTGCCTTCAGTTTATTGGAAACAGTGAAAATTGCACATTCACAAGTTTAAAAAGCTAAACGTAAAATAATGAAAGATCCGGTTATTTTCATTGAATTTCTTCGCAATGCATCGCCTTGGTTTGATTCGATTGGCACTGCATCACTAAATCACTAATTCGCCCTGGACCCACACTTGTGGTCATGCGTTTCATACTCGTACTGCAAATGCTGAACATTTTACTGAGAACCAAATTCGGAGAATGTGGCAAGGGGGAAGTTCATGGCGGATGTCTACAGTGTACATTGTCTAATGATGTAAGCACACGTATAAAGCTGTCATCATTCATGATTGTTGATTGCTTCAATGTCACCTTCATTGGTTAGGCCAGATTGCGAGTGACAAATCAATCAGCTTTGTATTTGTCAAAGGCTGCCGCAAACTGTTTACCTTTCCTTGAAAGCCCAACTTGATGTACGTCAATAGTGAGGTGCAATGGCTAGTCTGTGGTAGTGGTGTTGGTAGTGGTCATGGTGGTGCATTAAAAAAAGAGGATATCGGATATGGGAGTCGCATAGAGTGCTCGAGGACGTTGGCAAGAAAATATCTCGAAAACAAAAGGAAAAGGTCGATAAAAGAACAAAGAGGCAATTTGTAATCTTATACAGTGTACAAAGTGAACTCCTAGCTCGAGAATATCCAGAATTGGAAGATGTTAGACCAAAGTAGGGCGGATTGGCCGACGGTTAGGAGTGATGATTATGGAGAGACAATAACTTGCTGTCTGTATTGCTTGGTAGCGGAAGACAAATCACCTTAATAGCGGACGGAAAATATTAACTGGAGTTTTTGGACATCAGTCATGTTTTCGCCCATGTAATACAGTTTAAGTACAATGTCCTTATCGCCCTTGTACGGGGCATGCATAGTTAATTGACGATATGGAGGATGTTCATTAGTACAGTAGCATACAGTGTAATTGCACATGGCATACCTGCCGCATGACATGTACTTTAACAACTACATGTACATTTTGGTGTTGCCTTATAAAAAAACTATTTCGAGGTTCTATAGCGAAAATATGCTCAAAATAGGACAAGAATGCCAAGAAATTTGGCGTCAGATAAGCTTTAAATATAGTTTCTCTTTAATCAGTTTTAATTTTAATAAAATCAAATTAATTGGTGTTTAATTATCTAAGTTTGACGGCTAATTGATCACTTCCGAATAGCAATTAATAGATCTCCAATACATAACATACTATAGCCTATACATCAGGCTGTGAAAAATATTCAACGTCCTTGATCTATGTTGGAAATACATGTACATGTACGTACAATGTACATAGACTGGTAGCAGTAATTTTCGGATCTTGGAGCTGTAAACAAGCCATGTTGAGTTTGCTCTGAGCGAGAACTCTTGTTGCGAAGAATTTTAAATAATGTCAGCCTGAATCTCCCTAAAGACTCTCAGAAATTGATAACAAAACATGCCAAAGAAACGTGGAGAGTACTCGATTTTAAGTAAACACAGCAATAAGGTGAACGACTCCAAAATATAGATTTTCACCTCATATATACAAATAGTGTAAATGCTCGACAGAAACTGCTACAATACCATTGGTAGAAAGAAACCTTACTAGCCGTTACTCACTAAAAATAACATCAGTTGTATACCCCCCAAAATCATATAAACAACATACGTAGACCTGGATACGAAATTACATCTAACGTATGGTAAATCTCGGGACTTGACATATCCGCATATTTTTTTAAAAAAGCGAATTTTGCCCTGAATGGCCAAGCTGTTTGTCATGCAATGGTATTCATCCAGCAGGCTAAAGCTGCAAAAGCCATCACATATCAAATATGTACGACTGAAATGAGAAAGAATATTTGCACCAAAAAATTCATTTGAAGCTTGCAAATATGAAAAATGTTTCTCTAAACATGACAGATATTGAAAATGCGAGCTCCCCATTTCAAGAAAATTGAATATCAATAGCAAGCAGCAGACCCTTCCTATGTGTAATCTAGAGAAAGGAACACCAATGATATGCAACTATGCATATGGATTATCCGTAAACTTTATTTATAGAAAAAAGTCCGAGTTGGCAAAATCAGTTTTTACTTTATTGGCAATTTGATTTCAAACCATGAATGTTACTGCCACATTTCACTCCGACTGAAATTGAACTAAAGCCTATTAACCAATCGAAGTTGGGTTTTTATCAATTTTTTTAAACGCCACGGTTGCCCAATCTATGCTATTTTCGAGATTTCGTTCAAGTATAAAAGCTTTCAAAATTGGCCTGAAGAACGTTTTCAGCTATCTAAATAAGCAGTAGTCAGATTAAATTTGTTGGCGTTTTGTCAGTTTTAGACACTCTGTCACGCTTGTCTCACGAGATTTTTTATGGCTTTTATAATGACGATATTTAATATTCGCATCAACAAAAGAATACACTTAACTATACAATTACTATAAATGATGATTGCCTCTAGAGAACGAGAAACGTTTAATTAATATCGAATTTTTAGCAGTTGGTGTCCTGTTTATTTTTTTGTCTACCAAATTCGCTATCACGAAAGAAATGTCAACTTAGTTTCTTTAATATTGCGATTCGACCTTCAATGTATATTTTTAACACCACACCTCATCTAATATAAAGAAGCGCGTTGTTTCCTTTTAATTCATAAACAAATTCCACTGAGACAAATTTCACATTAATGCGACTTGATCATGTTTTGTTTCCAAACAGAGAAAAACCTTTCTAAATGCAAATTTTTCTTATTCTAACAACTTCCTGCTAAAGCAGCATATTTAAAAAAAATCAATGAACCACGAGAGAATGTTTTCTCAATGGGGTTGACAAAAGAGTGAAACGTCACGTTTGCTTCGCATGACATCTTAACTTCTTGACATTTTAGACCTCTGAGAACTAAAAAAATTCTGAGGCCTAGATGCCTCAGTAGATCGATATCAGCACATACATTGTGTGTATTTATGTAATTAAAATATTACACTACTGTATGTATTAATGCGATCATCCTTTTGCTTCATGGTAAAGAGCAGTTTGTGTAATGCACAACAAAACAATATACATGTACGGCAACTCAACGTTATGACATATCCAAATGCTGGCCTTTCCAAATTTAAATGTACATGTAATTGCAGCGTTTGAAGCGTTCACTTAAGGGCGCAATTGTGAGAATGTTAATATTTGCTATGACATTTACATGTACTTGCCTTATGCACCACCCTGTACATAGGTCATCAAACATAAATTATGGTTTGATGAAAGGCGCAGCTTAACACGTATTAGTGTTGGTGTTTTAAGCACCGCAAATACGAGCTTAATTCAGATAATTAGAAAATAAAAATGTCATTTTTACAACATTCTCTCTTCTTTGAAGCAATATTGCAAATACCGTTTCCAGCGCCCAACATCAAGTAGCAGGGCTGCATTAGCATTCAGGTGTCATTGCCACTGATATAGCGCATCGCCTTAATTTGCATATAATTATGTGCTGAAGGTATCATTTGCATAACAATGCCACCCTACTATAAGACAAAAATTGTCCACGTATGGAGCATAATGATGAATAGGGGCCAATAAAGTAAATCGTTTACCAGCCACTCCTTTTTACCATTTTGTCACGGCACTCCTCTTCTGAGAGAGCGCTATATGCGATAAGAAAGTTGAAGATTGCCAACGTCATTATTCTTGGATGCCATCGCAATATCTGCACCTTCATTCTGTTGGTATTAACATGATTTGATTTGCATAACATTGTCGTTTGAGGCAAATTCCCAGGTTTTTTCTCATATCGCACTAAGGAAAAAGCGGTAGTTTTCTGTCATGAATTGTTTCTATAAACTTCATGGCATACCAACGCAACGTTTGTAAATACTTCAGTTAATTCGGAACGAAAAGGGACACCCACCTTACATACCATGCATACGAGAAATATTTGAAGCAAAGTCTTACTTCAAATATTTTGCTTTAAATTTTTTTCCTGTGTATAACTTCGACTAGTATCTAAGTTATTTTTTTAGTAATTTAAAAATGTCCCGTTTATTTATAAAAATTAAAATAATCTTAGAAAAAATAACAGTCATGCGATATTGCATTGCAGAGAAACGACTGTTTCCGGAAGTGGCATATCTTTTTTCAATTTAAAAAAATTATATACATATATATACATGTACATACAAATAAAAAGAACATTTTTAAATTATAAAACCAATTGAGACCCTCATAGAGAACGAATTCTACACGGGAAAAATATAAATTTAGCAATTATAATAAGTTTCTGAACCGAAAATATGTATTTTTTTTGCATCGTAGGCATCCTTTTGGGCGGTCTTAACAAAGCGAAACAGTCCTTAGATACTCTTAAGTCATCAAGTGAAATACTTTCAATGGACGAAAAAGAAATGAATTGAATGGCACAGATAAGATGCATTATACTTAATGAAAACGGAAGTTTCAAATACTAAAACATAATTATCCTCTTATATTTTGTAGAAAAGATCCAATATGCGATGCAATAAATGTTTCTATTGACTCACGTGATGTCAAACTCTGTTCAATGGTTTCATTTGTTTTTCGAAAGTAATCAACTGAAACCATTTTAGTGGAAATCTTATATCTTTTCTACTCGGCTGGTATTCACGTTTCGGGGTGAAATGGCTTAAACTGGGTATAAATTGCTTTCTTTGGTGCAGCAGTAAAAGAAGTAAGACGGCGCAGTCCTTGCCCCCTTGTAGTTATAAAATGTTCATTTTCTTGTGTGCTCGATATATATGAGCTGTAGAAAATGTTTGGTTATATTTAACTTTGATAAAATTGTGCAGGTTTTGCATCGCGGGAAAGCCAGGAGGACTTTAAATTGAATAAAGCCAGAGCCTTTTGAGTGTTGTAAGGTGCAATAACAGTCATGGACATAAAGGAGCTCTAGGGGAATTTACAATTCCGAGGGAAGTTAAGAAAATATAATCGAAAAATGTCGATGCCGTGTAAGCCATATCGTGAAATTGGAAAACATTTTACAGCGTTTTCCAATTTGCCATTCAAGTTAACTACTTGAACGATGCAGTATAGCATTATGCCATCGATAAATCCGCAAGTATTCAAGAATAATAGACTAAACCAATTACAGCCGTTTTACCCTATTTTTTTGGAATGCAATTGGCAATGGGTGTAATTAACGTATAAAGACTGCAATAACAGTCATGGAGGTAAACAAATTTTAAAATACATTTGCGAGCAAAGAAAATGGCCATCTAGAGGTACTGAACAAGTTAAAGCATTTTCAGACGCACCTAAATTGACTAATATTCCTCATTAATTCCTCAGTTGAAAAGCCTTTTAACAACAGTAAACCATTTGCATTTTTTAGGAATACGATGGTCTGAGATTATATGTAAAGAGTTGCAATGATGATGTTTTGCTTAATTTGCTTGTAGCACCATACTTTTTTTTGCACAATTGGTGCGAATTTATTGCATTGCCTTTCAGGCTATTCTCTTACGAAATTCGAGAGGAATTTTAGTTAATTTAGGTGCATTTGAAAGTGCTTTAAATTCTTCACAAAATCAGCTATTTCAATTTTAAATTACATGTGCTGAACAAAATGGATCTATGTTTTTAATACCTTAGAGTGCATAGGCCAGTTTCTTTGCTCGCAAGCAGATAAAAAGATACTTTAACGCAACATTGTTAACATTACTGTCAAAATATCCCCATGAAGTCCATCAGAACGTTGGCAATACATTTAGCAATTGGTCCAATTCATATATTACAATGTTCATGCATCAATCAATGTTACAAAATCTAATCTCCCTAAATTACATACTCCATGCTGAGAATGTGAACTCAATATGGTCTTTTTCGATAATAATGATGTTTATTCATCAGCAAGAATTTCGGAAATTGAAAATGTTTACAATCATAGCAGATACATTGCAATAATCATCAATAAATATAAGGAAGTATATCTACTAAGGATCCCGTAATGCTAGTATGGCATTATTAATCATATTGCAATAGTTTTTTTAACAAATGAAAAGAAAAAAATATTCGAATCCTCTTTTTCTAGTCATTTTTAAAGGGCGTATGCTTTCAATTTTCTCGTTTCATTTGCACAAGGACAAATTACATTTGAAATCCTGATTTGGTGTGCAAAGAAGTAAAGCTTTAAAGTGAGCAGTATTAAATATTTTTTCCATTTTCAATATAGCGCAATGCACACATCTACTTGAATTACCTAGACGACTTATCTACATGAATACAATTCTGAAAAGTTCGCAATATTTATAGTGCAAACCCGCGCGCATTTACCCGAAGCCAGATCGTCATGTATGCTGTTCAAGTAAATCATGGAAATTTATAAAAGGATTCATCACAAACGACATTCTGATGGTAGTCGTTCATCAAAGCAATGCACTCACCATTCACAAGACCTTATCTTGAAATAATTTTTTTCTGCACTTTATTCGTATGAATATTATGCCATTTGGAGAAAGTTATTACGCCAGGAGGGCCATTAAGAAATGTAAATATCAACCTTGGAAACGTCTTTCTGAAAACTATTACTGAAACTAGCAAGGCAAACAATTCGCATCCTTGACTACAAATACACCCATATTTAAAAGAACTACAAGAATATTGCCAAATGCGACTTATTCTACTGCTTAAATCAATTGTAATAATTGACGTTTAATCTTTATAATTTGAAATATGCATTTTCTATGCGGCAATTTAAGCCCTGGAATAATTTATATAAACATGTATTCATAGACACGGTTCTACAAAGACATTTTTTTTTTTTGCATTGACGACCGTTTCGATTCCTTTACTTCATTAGCAAAGCTATCAATATTTATACTTCCTACAGATCAGGGAACAAGAAAAACGAATGTACAAAGAAAAATACGAATTTCGTTATATGAAATTTTCTTTAAATGTTTCTTTGAACAATGTCACCTGATCAATGCTCCAAAAATTATGACATAAGCAACTGCAAGGAATGTTATATGAATTCAACAAGAGTAATTACCTAATTTTATGGAAACAAGGCAGACTTTGGTGTTACCTAATAACTTGCAATAGTGTTGATTTATTCTTGTAAATTTTCTAATCTTCAATAATATTTAGTTGCCCTTTCATTCCTTTATGGCATAAAAAGACTGCAAAATCGGTACATAATGTGAATATCATGACTTTTCTATGACCTAAAATTTATTTCATGACCTTTTGTATGACACTTATGGTATATGTAATATTGCTATGTTGAATTTATCTGACATTTTCGAAATATATCACTATTCTCCGACTTTCCCATGTCTTTTCGATTTCCCTGACAATTCCAGTTTTTCCATGTTTTCCAGGTTGTGAGAAACCCTGGATAATGAGTGATTTTTATATAATTTTGGGAATTGCAATTGTTGTAGGGTAGGGTTGATCGTCAAAAGCAGATGTCCATAATTAAGCCGAAACTGGACTGCAATGAAGGCTACAATTTAATCCAGCTTACTGTCAGAAAAATTAATTCAATGTGGTAGAGAGAATTGAAATTCTTATACCAATGTTATTTGGTGGTTACTACCTCACCTTAATGCATACCAACGACTAACTGCAACGCAGAAGTTGAATTGTTATGAATTTATCATTCCAATCCACGAATTGATTCAACTTCTGCATTTTAGTTAGTCGTTGGTATGCACTAAAGTGAAACGGTAACCACCAAATAACACCGGTATAAGGATTTCCCTTCCCCTATCACATTGCATTACTTTTTCTGACAGTAAGCTGGATTAAATTGTAGTCTTCATTATTACAGTCCAGTTTCTGCTTACTATTGGACATTGAATATCGCGAAATTCTTTGTGCTTTTGTCCAT
>JAQIXS010000985.1:0-35612 GCA_034700785.1 Rossiulus vilnensis | reverse complement strand
CCAAATGTTCGAGGTAATTTTTACCATAACTTGCTCATAGCCATAGTTGACGTGATATCATCACTATAATGTTCAAATACTATTAAGTATCTCTCAAACAACCCACAAATATTTAGACGATAATACTGAAAATGTATACTGTTTATCCACGCTAAATGAAGATACACTCCGAATGGTTTATTTCCGTGAAACTTTAACACACAAAAATATTCAGGATTATTTTTCCTGATTTTGTCCCGTAAAAACCTTAAAAATATCTACTGGTTATTTACCTAGCAGTATAGTTTTTTAATATTAAAATATTTTGAACGGTAAAACATTAATTCCATTTAAGATAATAAAAAATTTCACCGACCATAGTGCAAGGTTAAAAAATTAAAAAAAATTGCACAAATAAAGAAAAACAAACAGATGTTAACTGGAAGTACGAAGACATTGGAGTATGTAACTTATTTAATTTTATTGGAAGATGATGTATATACCACAACCAATACGCGTTCCTTTTTAGGTGAATCTAACTGGATATTAAAGTCCCTGCCGGAAGAGGCCGCTAATACAGTGAGAAGGATAAGTTTGGCCGTCCAAAACCTTAAAAATAATTTTGATGATGATGACGATGACAATAAAAGCGACATAGAAGATGAAAATGAGAGCCACTACATGGATGGTGGTGCATGCGGAAATGATGATGTTCAAGATCATTATGAATTTGAAATGAACGACGCTACGTCGCAAGCGTGAAAGAAAAGGGATATCGTTAGGTAAAGAATGGAGAAATTGCAATTTATAAAAGAAAACAGATAGTGACCAGTCATCAAGTGAACGTATGTTGTTAAATTGCATTATCTAAATTAGTGCACCAAAGTCAGGTTAAGGATAGAGTTTGATCACACAAGCATTATAAATTATGTTTTTGGTTGGCAAGGGCATTGGCGGATCCATGAAATGATCCCAGGCCACTTTGGTTAATGGTTACACCAATCGTACAAATTTCGTAGGCCCTATAACTAGAAAAAAAATCTTGGTACACTGGAATTTGATATAACCGTTTTTGAAGAATTAAGGCAGCAGCATCATTTTTATTATAAACTTCATCACCCTTAATTGATAGCTTCTAGTCTGGTACAAATTTGGAATTCTAGCTTGAAAAACGTAGGCTATGGACTGTAAATACATGTATTAGTTGCTTAACGTTTTACGTCATGTTACCCATGTATGGACCTATTAAGCAATAAAGGATAACATTTTTATACACAAAGAGAGCGTTATGTGTATATTCCTAAAATACCTAGGTTGCTACTGCATCTAGATGCAACTGCCTAACCCTAGGTTCGACCAACATAGGAAGCAGCTATTACCATGCAAGAGGTCACATTGCTGGTTTGCAAAACTGGACACAATTTGATCGGATGCAAGGTACAGCAGGAAAATGATTAAAGTGATCTCAAAGTTTTGGAATGCTGCAATTGGATTGCGAAGCATTAACTGCAATAATTTACCCACTTACTGTATTTTCCCCTACTGCATTTCTGCAACAGTAAAGCCGTTGACATGCAAACAAAACCACCTCGAGGTACTAAATAACAGGGGCTCTCAGCACACGCAGGAAAATGCATTTGATGGACAATTTTGCTATGATTACTCTGAGGCAGCCCGCATTTGAAAAGGATACCTGAAGCGCCCCCAGGGTGAAGTTAACGAGGTTTAAAGCAGGCGAAAGCTAATCGATTCATTGAAAAAGTGAGGAACTGCCATACCCACAAGTACCGCAATTTAAAGCGAGTCTCTGGAGTAATAATAGACCATAGTCTTTAACTGTATATTTCACAGCGAGGCATTAAAGAATAATGTAGTAAAAGTGACCACAACATTCTTTCTCCACTTATACAATACCCTTGTCGGTTTTTGATGGAGTATAACGACGACGCACTGATATTAAGAAACTGGCACATGAAATCAATGAGCAGCTGGATATTACATTTCAAGGTTAACACTTTACCTTGGCATATCCAAACAACCTTTGAATTAGCAGCATTTACCTCAAAAATGTATAGACTCGCATAATTTTGAACGCTTGTGGAATTGTGCGGTAATCTTCCATCGTTTTGGAGACTTTGAGAATTTTTAGAGCATTCTGAAACACTCGAAGTTTTCCCACAATGAAGGTTGAAAACGCTGTTTTTCGCCCTACAGAAGACAACATCATCTCCTTCAAAACCTACAAGCTGATCCACCGCAATGTCTTCTACGAGACGTTTTATCCCATGGTGCAATGCGCGAAGATATTCGGGCTGTTCCCCAACAGCAACATCGGAGGCAACAAGAGTTCTGGCGAAGAACTTCGTAAAGATAAATACAACTTAAGTTTGCTAGCTACTCTGGTGACCACCGTGATGATCGTGGCCGACATCTACACCTCCATCACCGACATCACCGTCTACGCTTTCCGGGGTCTGGACCAAGCGGCTAGGGCCATGTTCGAAGGCTTTACCAGAGTCATGGGACTGGCCACCATATTTTTCATGTTCTTCAGGGGGAAGACCTACGTGACGTACATTACGAAATGGAACTCGGCCAATATCATCCTGCTGCCTCACAGCAAGCTTTTGAAACGTGATTTCAACCTCTGCCTTGCCACGTACATCTCCTTGGCCATTTGCTGCTTGATACTGACCGCGTGGTCCATGTGGAGGCGATGGTTGACCGAACCCAACGACTACAACATCACGTTTTTCACGATCAAGCTGGTGGCCTACACCATTTCCCTCTTCAACTCTCTGTTCGTGATCATCAGTAACGTGTACTACTGCAGGGCACTTGTGTACGGGTTTCGGACCCTGGCCAGCCACATGGGCAAGTTGCTGCAGGACAGACCAAACAACATGCATACTCAGCTGGAGAAAATCAGGCAGAAGTACCAAGAGCTGTGCGACCTGACCTGCGACACAAGCAGCATCAATTCGCCTGTGATGACCATTATCGTGGCCGGATTCTCAGTCAGCCTCTGCGTCCTCTTCTACCTTTTCGGGACGGAAGTGAAGAAGCTGACTGACATTCCGGGATTGGTCAGGCTGATGGGGTCCATAATATATCGCGCGATTCCAGTAACTCTGATTTGTGTTGTTGGTCAACAAGTCATAGATGAGGTAAGGATCTAACTTTCAAGAATAATCTACATGGAATTAGTAGCAATTAATGAATGATGCACAATTTACATAAGCAAATGCATGGAATGCTATATGATTAAAAAAGGAAGAATTCCCTATTTCTGTATATGCAGTGCTGACTATGAATATTGCATGGCATGATTTTGGTTTTTACTAATAACTAACTCGCAATTATGTTGACTGGATTACGTAGGTCTACTATAAATTCCCTGATTTCATTTTCATTTGAAAAAACGTTAGCTTCTTCTTATGACAGCAATGGACTGAAAATTGGTAATTGACCAAACTGTTTAAAATCGGTCCATAATTCAATGACTTTTCATTGACCAGAACGTTATTACAGAATTTTTCCATAACTTCTTATGCCATCAGACACACGTGAAATCAACTGTAATTGTGATAGATGGAATTTCCCTGACTTTTTCATAATAAATCATTATTTCCTGACTTTTCTGACTGTTTCATGCTTCCAATTTCCCTGACAACTCCAGGTTTTCCAGGTCTTCCAATTTCCTAAAGGAACCCTGATTAATCCCCGATCTTGAAAGTTTCAGAAATGAAGTTCTCCGGATACCGCAATGCAATTTAGTGTAGTAGACATTCAAGTAATGTATTTATTTAAAAAGTTCATAACGCCTCACTGTCCTCTCTCAATTATTAATTATTAAAGCCTATTTTTAAAGTACATGATGCATCGTAATGAACGTATTAAATTACGGTATATTATTTGCTATTAAAATGACATGCATTACTAAATTAATAAAACTTTAACAGTGTTTATATGTTGCATTTAATCCAAGCTTAATGATTTTTATTGCTTTTCCTTATTAATGCTAAAGTCAACTTCTGGACTACATCACATTTATAATGGAGCCATGAATTACCATACGCCTGATGTTAAATTTCAGGTAATTTAAGGGGCACTGTGAAATATTACATACATGAACGCTAATTAAATTTTAAACATTATACTAATTTACTAATTGCAGATAGAACTTCTGGAATCAAAGATGATAGGTCAGTCGAAAATGTTTTTATGTTTTGTAAAGTTTTGCACATTTAAATTTACTGTTTAAAAATGTGATGCAAGTTTTATTTAACTACCCAGCAAATCCTGCGCGGCTCACTGCTTCAGAACTTGTGTATATCAACTACGACCTTCTAACTCAGGTATAAATTAACTAGCCATTTGCATCAAATTAATCTTAAGATATCGATCGTGGATCATAAGAGCTTAAGGGCCACCAAAAAATGCCAAAATGAAATGCTTACTATGCAAAAATGTATTACTACGAATTCTATATGGAAAAAAATGAAATTATGCATTGATATTAAATATTTCAAGCAAAAATGTAAAAGTTATTTTTGCATGGTGAGCATTCTTTTGGGTCGGACTTAAATCAGTTATAAAATCTGTAGTAAAACGAACATGTAGACATACATGTAATTCGTAATTGTATGGACGATGGAGTAACCGGCAGTATTTGCTTGAAATTTTAAAATGTGCTATGCCTTTCACCTCACTAACACTTTGTATTGATGTTGTTATTCAGATTGCTGGAGTAGTCATAACATATGCTTTGGTTATGATACAATTTCAAAACAGGTAATGATAAGAAACGAATCACCAAGGAAAATGCAATGAAGAAACTTTCAAGAAGAAGAATTTATCTTTGCAAAACAAACTCTGGACTTATTTGAATAGGTTTTGATGTAATCACGTAACAGTTATCACATATCATTCTTTAACTACTAGCACGCCTTAAATATTGGAACATGCGTAAAATACTCTATCTACAAACTAATATTTTTTCAGAATTGTTTGACATTATTGTTTCTAAAGAACCAAAATACTTATGGTAACGTTACTTATTCCCTAAAGAAAATAAAATGAGTTTATTTTATTAACGAGAAATTGTATTCTTAAATAGTAAACTTGGCTAAATCATTGAACTGGATACAAATGGAGCTCAATAGCCTTCAGCACCATCAAGGTAAATGTAGACAAGTCAAGTACAGTACAGTATCTGACAACCGTTACAGTATACCCAGTTTTCAAATTACATTTCGCTTTTCAAAACATCATATATGTGAAGATCTAAGAGTGTTCCACTTAACGCCAATCAAACATCAAAAATTGAGAATCAATGTGACGTCATTCATTTGAAATGATGGTGTTCGATTACACTATACGTTTTACAAAATTAAAAGCCAAATGGAAAAAAATCAAGCACGTATGGAACCGTACATGCAATTTCATGTATCTAGCTGGTCAGTAGAAAATAACACGTCTATAAAACCAAATCAACATTATCCTGCGATTTAAAATTTGTTAACCTGATTAATATCCATGTAGTTTGAATTGCCAGTATTGATCAGAAGATATCTAAAACTAAATCACAATCAATCTAATTTCAAGAATTTCTACCCGCTATTATTTTTGCCAACTGTTCTTGTCAACAATATTAAAACCTATTGTAAGAAGATATGCCAACATTGTCTCCATTGCATAAACCAAGAACACGAATACTAATTGTGAACAAGATGCGCAAGCGCCGTGGACCGTTTACATTTTCTGCCGCCTTCAAAGTGAATTATGCGAAGTCAAATTCTGGCAAACGTGGATGTAATAGAGAATCGATTGCTCCTGCAAGTGTTTTGTTTGACATCATTTTTCCCATACTAATTCCGGCTCGTTTCTGTGGCTTGTTCCCCATCTACAACGACCGAAGTTCCTTGAGGCACAAGAGGTTCAACTGGTTCCAGATGCCAGTATTTGTACTGTTAGCATTTCAAATTTACAACATTTACGACATCATGACCAATTCTATCATAATATCCATCAACAAAGGGTCCAAACTCAGGAAGGAGCTCTTGACCACATCCTTCCTGCATCTTCTGGCCAACGTCATCAGCTTGATTTGCTTGGTCTGCTCGCAATGGAAGGCTTCAAAATTCGTGAAACAGACCAGAAAGTGGACGGAATTGGACATTTTTTTGGTGCAAGAAAAGCGTAAATTTCTGCATTTCGGCAAGATAATTATGTTTGTTACTCTCGTCTGGCTGACCGGCCACACCTACGTGCTCTACAGCATCAACATGCTCAATCCAACATCCATATCTGACAACGATGTTTTCAGCATCATTTTTTACGTTGGTCAGCTAGTGGCCAGTTACGCTTTCTCCATCAATTCCTCCTTCACCGTGGTGATTCACATGCTCTTTTCCCTCTCGATTAGAATTTGTCTTGAAAAACTGGCGGAAAAAATACAAGAAGCTTTCAGCAGAGATGGACAGAGTTCAACCTGCTTAAAATTAGAATGTTTGCGTAAGACTCAGAACCGAATTTACGAAACAGTGAAGGACATGAACGACTTGCTGTCCCCCCACCTACTTCTGGACCTGGGATTTCATGTTTTTGCCTTCAGTAGTGCCATATACAAAGCCACTTGCTTGCCCACTCTGATTTACCATCCCGCATTTGTGTCCAGCACAGTTTTATCCGGGCTAAGACTGATCTACTTTGTGGTCATGTGCGTTCTCTCCGAGAAGGTCACCGAAGAGGTAAGCTCACTGCAGGACAAATGTATCAACGCCTTGAATTTTAAAGTATATCTTCTACTAAACAGTCAATTCGTGGGCTGGATATCATACATGGCTTGCCTGCAACTCAGTTGTCACCGGAAGAAACATTTCAAGTAAGTCTATATATGAAAGAACAGTGTTTGTACAGTGTTTTCTTCAATAAACAACAATGCTTGAGCTGGTATATTACAACTAATTTTCTATATTTTATCTCTGTTTACTAGCTACTTTTATTGGAATCAAAAATAAGCAATAATCCGATCAGATTTACAGCAAGCGGGCTGATAAATTTTAACAAACGGAACATAATGCAGGTAATTTTTGAAGGCCAACTTCACGTAAATCGAACTTATTTGTTAAAAAAAATTACCAGTCTTACATTAGGTTGTTTAAAATTGAAATAAGTCAAAGTTAAAGTTGCAATTAGTTTCTTTAGTATAACTATCCTTAACCATTAAATAAGGTAACTTAAGGAAGTATAGAGTAGGATAACACTGATTTCAAAATGTAGACTATATGGCAGTTAAAATATGATAATAGAAACAGTTTAATAATTGAAAATGGGGCATAACTTTAACGTTTGAAATACATTGGTTTTTTTTACAACGAGATTAAACTCTGAATAAAAAAACATGCTATCAATAAAATGTATCATTGATTAATAATACAAATTTCGTTAACTCAAAGATGGTTTATTTCTTTAGATGTTCGGTGCCATAATAGCATTTGTGTTAGTCACCGCTCAGCTAATGTCATAGGCATCACAGTGAAGTGGTTTCCAGTACGTCTATTCAAAACTCAAAATTGATAGAGGACCCAACGACTGATACTTCAAAAAATGCATATCAACAGATACTTTTTTTAAAATATTGCTGGCTCTGACATGGCTTTTTGACAAGGTGATTGCCAGAACATTACAACAAATTGCGCACGTTATTGACGGCACAAATTACTTAGATCATTTTCAAATCGATTAGAATTCGCATTTTTGATAACGCTAGCCCTTGATTCTGCAACCATTTGAGAAAAAACGTTTAATGACGTTTGGAATAGATCCAGTCAACCAGTCAACCTTACAATTATTCGCAATCAAAATGGAGACACGAATTATTGGCCCATCACGTTCCACAATCATCATTAGCAATTTCTTGAAGATTCTAACTGGCAATCGGTCTTCGATTCTTCCCCTGTTTAACAGAGGCACTGCTCGGTGTCATTCGGACAAATTTCCACATGCTGATAGTATTCTTTATGGTGCAATTCGACCAGTTTTCGTACTGGCCCAATGGCTCGGGCTATTCCCGGTGAACAAGTTGCAATCCTCGACAACTTTAAAACTAGCACCCCTAACTTCCTTTCTGCGCTTTCCGTTGCTAATCGCACTGGGATACCAGATGTTTGATGTCGTTTACATTTCCCAGAAAATGCTGCGTGAAGAGAAGACCATTGACAAAGAGGCAATGCAAACCCAAAGGGCATTTTACTACAAAGCTCCTTACATCTGCGTGATTCTTCTGGAACGACTGAACAGTATCTGCGTTTTGATTTATGTTATCTTGGTCACGAAAAAATTTCCTCCTCACTTCTCAGCATGGCAAGTGCTGAATCCTTTGCTTATCAACTACCAGAAGTCCTTGAGAAGATTCGCCCTGATTGCAACGACAACTGCATTCCTCCTCGCAATAGCCCAAGCTGTCCTTCTGACAAAAGTCGCAGAAAAGGAGTCGAATCTTTTGGAAAAAATATTCGTGGTTACTTGCTTCGTAGCCTATTACGCGGTGCTACACATCCAGACATGCTTTATTGTCCTCTCCCATGCCTTATTTCTAGGATTCAAGACAATAACCATGGAGATGAAAGCATTGCTGTTTGGGCGTTTTGACAGAGATCATCCGGACTCCAGTGAGAAGCAACTATTCAATGAAGATCTTTCAAGGTTGCGCTTAAACCACCAACAGCTTTGCATTTTGGCCAAGGAAACCTCTAATCTTCTTCATCCTGTACTTTTCATCATTATCTTGTCGATCGTGATGTCCCATTCGGCCGCGTTTTACGGAATATACAGCTATTTGGTGTGGTTTAGAGACTCCCATTATGGTGCAGTAATGCTTGTGATGTTCGTTTACATGATTGTTATCAAGATGTTCCCCTTTGGAGCAATGTGTTATGTCGGAGAGAATGTTAAAAAGCAGGTAATACAAAAATCGCATTCCAATATAGCCAAGAAATTATAGCTGTGTGATGAGCAGTTTACATTTCTAACATTGCTTTGTAGTAAATTTGAAATAGTTTCACATTCATATCTATTTAATATTCATAAATATTACACAGCTCTGGAAAAATTAACATACAGAATATTGCTTGCCAAATTTTCTTTTTTAAATTTCGATAATTATTTTAACCACTGAACCATGGTTGGACAATGGTTTATGAACCACGGATCGTCACACGATAATCATGCGTTAACGGAGTTTTTTTTTTCAGTCAATAGCTGGCAAGACATTTCTTTATCAAGTCAGCGAAAAAAATATGAACGAGACTTTCAAACTTCAGGTACATGTCCATTACATATTACGACTTATAGGCTAAAATGTAGCAGAATTAACTCGCGGACCAACATTTTAATTTAGCATCAGCTTAACTCATATTGTACAGTAGGCCTACATATAATGCTTTCTTCTCCAATACTTTGCACATGGCATTACTGCCATTATATTAATTCTTTATGTAATAAGCTCATTTCTCATCACATTAGATTAGGTTGCTCGAATCGAAATTCAACAATCAGCCGGCAAAACTAAATGCTTCGGGATTTTTGAACTTTGACTACCGACTGTTTATACAGGTATGAAAAATAACAAGCTAGTAAATTAATGTAACGGTCTGGTTTCTAAAAATTATGAGTAGTCTAATTCCAGATTTCTATTATGTATTTATAGACAGCTGGAATGATGTATACTTACTGCTTAGTGGTCATCCAATACATCGACTCCAAAAAATCAATGTTGGCTACGCCTTCAACTTCGGCTTCAGCTTGGCAGAACATATCCGCCATGTTACAAATGCATAGAGATTAATACAACGCGAATTTAACAACTGTTTGAACTTTTCCATATAACATAATATATACTATGCACATTTGCACATGTTTTGTTTGGCACATCTATTAGTGCTATTGAATATTGGTCAAAATGAGCAAATATCTGCATTAATTTCTTAAGGGAGCTACTGCATAGAAACAGAGTAATCGAAAAATTAAATTATGCATGCACACATACATGTACAAGCACTGACTAACGATACAAAATATCGCAAACTATAGCACGCTGTGAAATTATGTCATGAACACGATATGTAAAAACATGCATGTACATAGCCTATTTGTTTAGCTATAGAATACGGTACACTGTTCCACCTGGCATACCAAGGGGGTAAACTAACTTGATACCTGGCTAAATCGATATAATGTAGTCGTAGCACGAATCCCAGTACCCAATGGACTGTTGATTAAGTCTGTATCGATTAAACGCATTTAAATAATACTCAGATTGTGGACTGATCGAAGGTCCGATCGTTGATATCGTTGCAATAGACATTGAAAAAAAGTACATCAATCCTTACCTTTATCGTTAATTATTGGCACAAATCCATTGATTTTCCGTCCAATATTTCTGTAGAAGCAAGCCACCAACCTGATAAAATGTTCTTTGATGCTCCATTTCGATCGTGTAAAAGGCACTCAGGACATGTAGCCATAGCAACATATTAAACGGAACGAATTTTCGATGTACTTTCATAATTAAGGGCACTTCCGTCCTGTTTTCTTCCCAGCTCACAACTGATACAGTAAAATAACGCGTGTAGTCCTACGACTTCACGACGAGTTCTATAAAATGGACCCTTATATCCCCAGACGAGTGCAAAGACTAAACAGCGAGGCTGTATCTAATTGTTGGACCTCGGACCATCGTTGAATCACATTTAGCCTCTTGCATTTCAATGCCATTTCTTGAGCAGCATGCAGCCATGTAATTACTGCATTTATTATTGGAGTTTACGCTTTCCAGTGACCTTGACGTTTTGAAAATGTTGTTAAATCGAAAACCATGCATTTGACAGTGTATTTTAATGCTTATACAATCAAAGGGCGATCTCGGGTGTTAATAGTGTCAATGTGAAATAAAACGATGTCAATCAATCAATAAAGTATGACTTGCCGTCAGGATCACTTCGACATCTGCGAGTTTCATGAAATGTGTTATTCATTGCCCAATCACAAATTTATCAATAGCTGCTTAAATGCACATGTATATCGAGGGAAACATCAATCCATCAGTATGCTGACCATCTGCCTGCAGTGTTTTTGGTTGTACATGTACTGTATATTATACACGTATTTCTTTCAGACGACAATACGATGTGAAATGGACGTTATTGAATGTGTGATGTGTTTAGTCTTACTTGTGAAACTGACATTAGTGAGTGGGCGGATCATGAAACACATGCTCTTTTATACTTTCGATTTATACCATACTTTATTTTAGCGATGCGATAAGGCATTCTATGAGCAGTTCAAATGTCAAATCAATTTCTCAAGTCACGAGGATACACGGAAAGCAGAGAAAAAATGAGAAATCGATAAAGAAGGCTTTCCTTCTGTTAAAATGTAGCCTAGGTTTGCGAGAATGTTTTACTGACTTGAGAAGTATTTTTTAAAGAGGTCCCAATTGGTTGCTGGACTCCCCTATAATTTGAACCTACTCAGTACATTTCACAATTACAATGTTCTCGAAAAATATATAATTTAGGTATAATAAAACAAAATCAGTTAATCGGCATACAAATGTAGTAACCGATTATCTTTCAACATACATGTACATAGTATTTTCTGAAAACGTTCGTACTAAATTTTCAATACATAACAACATCAATAAATCAATCAATTTAACCTGAAATCGGCGTCTGTATGCACAGTACTATAGACATGGAATTTGAAGGCTGTTGATTTAAATATTTCAAACTCACATTCCAAGAATTCGCGCTAAAATACAATATCAAGAAATTAAAATGTAGTGTTTTAAACTGCTTATAAATGAACTTTATTAATAAGCATTTTTAATCAGTACGTTTCAATTTCTTCATTGTGTGATACACGTTTAATGCATGAGTACATCCTCGTTTCCAATTTGAAATAAATAAATGAATAAACTTTGGTGTCACGTTAAAGCTAATCGAAGAAGAACATTAATGTACAAATTACTGTAAATGCACTGTGCTTTCTTAGTGGAAAATTATTTTAAACGACTACTTAATGTTGACCAGAACGGTATGCCTTCACAAAGTCAAATACAAATTGATATTTGGTGTTATCCTGATTGCTGCACGAGTACTAAACAATACGTCGCTATAACGCCTAGGATCTAAAAATTAATTTTTCACGTATCAATTAAGTAGATTTTATGAATTATGCACGACAATTAAATTGAATTAATCCAGTTTGAAAACTCAGCACGAACCTGAAGGAAAAGGTGATTGTTCATTGCGAACCCAGACGCTGTCAATACCACAGGACAATTGGCCATTTTCGTGTTCAACAAGTACAGCTAAGCGAGAACCAGAAAAAAATATGCATGGTGAATACAAAAAAATATGCATGGTGAATACAAAAAAATATGAAAGTGCACCATTTAAAGAATGCGCATGTACATGTATACGCATTACTACCTGAAACTTGCTCTCAAAGGACAGCTTGGCGAACGAATTTCCGTATATGAAATGCAGTCCGTTTGATGCCTAAAATAAAAAATTGCAATGCACAAAATGTACTTAATATGTACATGCAGGCTACATATAAGAGGTACCGAGAGCATACTTTACCTCTTTGGTCATGCCATCAGCAGCCGAACAGATGATTGGGAGCGCCATGAAGCGTATAGCTGTAAACCCCAGCATCAGAATTGGGAAATTAATCCAGCCCGGTGCACCGACAATTCTGTTGACTAGTAAGACCTTCACACTGAAACAGACCGCCACGGTTTGGCTGACCAAGTTTATCAGCAAAGCTGGAGAATACATTCTATTGGTCTTCTTGACCAAATCCGCGAGCATTTGATGCCTTGCCCGCAGCAAGCGAAGAACTCTTTCTTCCTGGTCGAAGTTCAGAAATCCGAGACTAGGTGATACCATGCGCTGCAGCTCCATGTTTATGTCTTTAAAGCCATAACGCAATGCATTACATAACATAGCGCATGAAAAGGGTTGAAAATTCATGATGCAGCATTCGACGACGGTTGTGAATGATCGAAAATAATACCATACAATCTCGATCGTTGCACCGCTAGCGTATCTTGCATTCTGTATACAAATGACAATCTCGAAACCAACCACAACTAGCACCATCAACCAGAACACCCTTCGGGCACCTTTGTAAATCTGTTTCTCGCACGGAAGTAGCAGACTATTGACGCCCTGCCATTCCTGGATATAAAGTTTCCATTGGCGGGATTTGAAGCGCGAAATGATAACGATTAGCATAGCTGAACACCGTCCGTTATAAACAATAAACATGGTAATCGTGTCGACGTTAAGTCCTTTAATTTTGGAATAGTCCATCAAAGCCAAGTTAGTGAGTGATTCTGCGAGCATCAGCAGAAAAATGAGCCAGGGCTGGAAACATCCGAAAATGGCATCCTTGCTTAGGCTTCTCGGCTTATCCCGCTTAGCGTCGCCCAAGTAATCGGAAATTTCTATGTGAAATATTCCGACCAATCTGCCAACGATGGCGAACGGCAAAAATGCTTTGTTAAGCACATTCATCTGTCTAGCGTCTTTAGTAGGTAAACCAGAAACGGAATTGTTTCTAGGAAGAAAGAAATCCATCGTATAACTTTTGCTTGAAGTTCAAAAACAGCCTGAAGATAAAAGTTGGACAATTTGGTTAAATTCTGCGGAGTCAAGATGGTGAAAGAGTCACTCTCCTTAACAAATAAGCAATAAAAATAGTTAGCACAATGAATCGATTAGTTGTAGTTAAACTTATACATTAGCTGGTGTAATTTGTCCTAACGGAAAATGCGTGGATCTGCAAACATGACCCATTCAACCATCGGCAAAGTGAAATAATTTTTTGGCTTTTAACATTTCCCGATTGTCTTAGCATTTTGTCTAAGTGATGCAATTAGCGGTCATCCTTACGCAGTAAATCAATTTCGCAAATGCGAGCTTTGAAAACTGTTTCCAAATAAATACAAAATAGAAATTTTTCAATATATAGACGGACATTTCAACGATTCCAATTATCTAAAATTGGATTTTTTTTAAAGTCAGCTACTAACTTGTACATGCGTAATTGATTGCAAAGTAAAAGGTGGAACGTTGACAAACCTGAAATAACAGGTGCCTGTTAATCGTTACAAATCCTGAAGTACCACTGGACAGTTGGCCATCTTCAAACTCAGCATATTCATCTTTGTAAACGTAATGGAGATCAAAATTATTAAAATCAAAGGTATGTAAATCAACAAATTAAGGATTTAAGTAATGAGTATTATTACCTGGAACTTGGTTTCAATGGACAGATTTGTGAGAGAACAGCTATATATTGATTGTAGTCCCTTTGTTCCCTGAATAAAAATAGTAGCACATATGTTCAAAATAATTACAATTTTAAGTTTTCAATAAAATATAAATTAAGTTAAACAGTAAAGTTAATTTCGCAGCTAACATACCATTTTTGTTATGTCGTCAGCCGCCAAGCATATGACAGCAATTGATGAAAAAAGCGTAAAAATCAATACCTCAACATCAATATTTGAATGAAAATTCCATCTGCAAATACGACGGCAAACGAATTTAATCCAAAGCACAGCGCAGTAGTTTGACATAAAATTACGACTAGTTTACGGCTTTATTCATAGTATTTTTCCAGAAATAAGGTTGAGTTTTGACATTTATGACAGATTCGGACGACATCAATATTTTCACATTGTTGAGATGCACGAAGAATATATGCGCAGTGTTCAAATAAAAACAAGAAAGGGAACATCGTTTTAATATCATATTTGCAAATATCAACCTAGTGGTGAATTAGGTTACAACAGGCAGCAGTATGGTCTAATCTATTAACAATGATTATTAAATGCCTGAGTGTACCCTTAAATTGAAGAACAATGCAATATTGTGTTTAAACACTTTCAGAATGTCCATATTAATATGCTGTATCTATGCATCTTTAATAAACACTGAATGTACACAATGAGCGACGGTCTCATAAAAATAGGGCAATGGAACTACTAATAACAATTTATTTAAATGGACTTTTGTGTCAAACAATTTCACACTGAAATTATTTCTTAAAACCTAGAGATCAATTTCAATATACTAATTCTATTATTTTTGGTCTACGATTTATTTACTACAAAAAGTCTATAATGACTTGCTTCGATGCATGTGGAACCATCATGTTGTTGAAAAATATTCCATCAAGGAATTTAAATGCAATGTATGTTACATGCATGTTAAGTGCAAATGTATTCCAACTAAACCATGTTCAAACCTAATATTGTTGCAGAGCCTAAATGTATAAATGCAACAATTTAAAATAACATCTAGGATCCGAAGTTGAGATAAGGAATTCAAAATGTTAAAAACTTTAGTTTCATTATTTTTGCTTCCAAAATCAAACAAATATTGGTTTTTACCTAAATTAATAATCGGCTGTTAATTGTTGCGAATCCCGATGCTGTTCATGCAGCTTCATCTTCGACGCCAGCAAATAAAAGCTTAATCTGGAACTTCTTTCATGTGAAATATTAATGTTAGGTGTTCGGTACATGGATTGCAGTACTTTGGATGCCTGTAATGTTTGTTAAGATGATTAACTGAATTTTTTTAAATTATTTAAAATCTGAAAGAACAATTTAATTTAATACATTGTGGACAGAGACAAGGAAAGAGATAAAAATGTAGAATTTCGCTTATTTTTTTAGGTTTCTTTTTAAAATATCTCGATTAAAATAAAGACAAAAATAATTTCTCAATTACTTCTTACACACAGTTAACAGTTATTATTATTAAAATACATGTACATTATACATTATTCATACAAGGTCGGGTTAGATTACATTCGTTAATAAACACGCTAAAGTCATAACACAAAAACAATTTCAAAATTACTTATAACATTACATTTAGCAGCTATTATTACTACAAACTACAGGTATATAATACATTTTTCATGTAAGGTCGTGTAAGATATTATTCGTTAATAACATTTGATAGTAATAGGTCTAAATTCAAAAACTGAGTGAGAAATTAAAAGTTTACAAAAAAAAGCGTTTAGCTGCTATTCACAATTTCACAAGAGAAGCCATCTCCTGTGTAATTGCCAATGGAGTTAAACAATGAATATCCCAACCCGTCGACAAACAATATAATAGCAGTAACACTTCACTGATAACATAAATCTCTTTGGCGAAAACCGTTCGTATTAAACGAATAGATAAAAAATGCTTTCTTAACAATGTACATTTATATTCCAGGTCTTCGCAGTACCGCTGATCACGAGTTTATTCTAGTAAAATTAATGACATGTCATGACACTGTTAACATAAAAGAACATTTTCCGCCTTTGGCGAATAATAAAACAATCTCACTGATCGTAAAGTTAAAAAAAAAATTAAATTATGGAAAACATCCATCGTGATACGCAACTTTACGTGTAGTAATTAGGTCAGCAATACATACATGTAAATGCACGTACTTTAACAACATTTTTCGATTTTAATTATTTCTTTCTAAATAAACAGTGGTTAAACACAAAATTGTATTAGTTTTTGAATTTAAAGGATGTTATCACTATTAATAGCATGTCACTAATTGTTAACAACTTTTATACAATTAAATTTACCTTACACAAGTAATCACTTTATTTAAAATACCTGCTTAAATATAAAAAGAAAACAACACACTTAAAGGATTATCAATATCAATAATTGTACCGTATATTTTCAATAAGGTAAATAACGTAAAATGTTGTGCGATCAAATGCAAATAATGTGATTAATTAACTGCTGTGTTTTTATGAAAACTGTAGAATAACCACACAATACGTTGCTATCAGCCCAATGAGCTACATTAGAGAAGAAGAAAATAGTCAACTAAGTATTGATGAACTGTTTTAACCTAAAACTCTACAGAATTACTATTTCTTGATAATTTTTAATCAAACTTACATTTATGCCTAAGATTCGTGTGTTCGTTTTAATGTTGACATGTAGGTATTTCTCAATATATTATCTCAATAACATTTTAACTGTACATTGTTTATATACATGTATATGCGTTGTTGTAATTTGTTTTAAAAATGGCGATTTATTACAAATTATTCGACCACACAGAGTAGAAAGTCTTGTTACATAAAAAGTAAAGGTAGTAGCTTACCTGAATAAATAAATTGATATCAATTCTCACAATCATCGAAGCCCATAAAAACACGGGGCAATTGGTCAACTTCGACTTGAACAAATAAAGCTGAATACAAAATAAACAATTTAGCATTCGTTCCATGCTTTAAAGCAGATAACGATTGGCAATATTCTACCTGAAACTTGCACTCAGCAGTCAGTTTAGAGCAAGAAGCCTCATTAATGTATCGCAATCCACCAGACGCCTGGAACATGAAACATTACGTCAATGTATGTGCAAGTGATGTGATATGGAACATAAGTGTAGCTCGTCTACCTGTTTAGACATGTCGTTAGCAGCTTTGCACATGAGTAAGAGCGGAATAATACGGGTACTCGTGATTGCCATCAATGACAATTGCATAGCAAATACATTACGCATACCATACGCACCAGCATTGATCAATCCCATATATTTCAAATCCATGCAAACTTTCAATAGCTGGTGAGTTATGAACACTGTTAATTCGGGTGAGAACAGTTTGCTGGCCTCTGAAACCATTCCATCAAGCTTCTCGTGTGTCTCACGCATTCCTCGAATAATCTTCTCTTGTTCGTCCTTCCCAAAATCAGATTCCGCGGAGACGATACGTTTCAGTTTGGCATTCATCTCTTGAAATCCATGCTCCAAAGCCTTGCACAGCAACGCGCATATAAACGGGCATAAACTTATGATGAAATATTCTATTACAATTGTAAGAACACGCAGAAAAAACCAAATAATTCGATATGTGTCTTCAGCCAATATCCAAACAATAAAGCTAAAGGAAAACATGTATATGCATGCCAGAAACACCATTAACCGAAACACAATTTGCGAGAACTTGCAGATTTGCTTCTCATGAGGTATTAACAAATAATTGATGTTTTTCCATTTCTCCAAAAAATCCTGCAGCTGGCGGATTTTATAAAAAGAAATTAGGACATATATCATCGAATAAGCCCTACCACTATAAATTGAAAAGAAGTACACATAATCGAAAATCTTTTTTCCATATATTTTGTTACATCTTCACTCGAGAATTATATTGACAATTCGGTGATTTTTATCGAGACGATAAGCAAGGGGCAAATATAGCGAGAAATGACATCTCTGGAACAACTTTTATCGGCAACATCACGCTTAGTACAGTTTGTGACCAAAGAAACCACTAATGGAAATATTCCAAAACACCTTCCAACTTTTGCCAAGGGTTGCAAAGCTTTACCGGATACATTTGTTTGCATATTATCATAAGTTGTCGCAAGGTTGCTTTGAAAAATGAAATGAATTCTCGATTGATAACAATTTTAACTTTTGAAGCACAATAAAAGATGTTTTTCAGCTGAAAATTATTGCACATTGCATACAGCTTGTTTAAATACAAAGCCTGGACATGATGGTTATTGAAAAGAAAGATGGGTGATTTTTCAATAAATGGATTTTAGATACGTGCACTAAAATATCATTTCACGCAAATAATCGAACGCGAGCATAGTATCCTATTATCTTTTCGTATTTTAAGTGCACGGAAATCGTTATTTTGTGCAAGTTGCATTCACGGCAGTAAGTATTTGAAATATGTTATGGTATCTGCCAAATTATTAAAGTAACGTTTGACCAAATTATAAGATCTGAATTCAATAAGCCTGGTGTTTTGCGTGTTCGATTTTCATTACTTCTCATTGGATAAGATATAAACAATTTAAAAAGTAATATGTTATCATACAGAAATAATAATAAGATCACGTAAATAGTGGCGAACACGCACAACATAAACATGTAGCAATATCTTCGACGTCAACACATAAAGCTATATCTCAAGCGAAATCTAGAACTGCTTTCAGATAAAAGATATATGGATTCCAGTTATTTCGCTGCCCAAAACGTTTGTTAAGATGTTAAATTGAAGTTTTTTAATTATTTTAAATCAGAAGGTACAGTTTAATTAATATATTGTAGACAGTGATAAACAGAGTAATAAAATTGTAGAATTTCATTTACTTTTTAAGTTTCTTGATGGTAAATTTCGATGGAAAACAAACAAAAACAATTTTAAAATTACTTATAACATTACATTTAATATTTATTATTACTACAAACTACAGGTACATTATACATTTTTCATGTAAGTCGCGTAAGATATAATTTGTCAATAACATTTGAAAGTCATAGGTCTAAATTCTACAACTGAGTGAGAAATTAAACGTTCACAAATTTGCTCACATATCTATTTGGGCGGGCAGCACCCATGCGTATTAATGCAAGTAAGATAAATCGTTTAGATGCCATTTCCTGTGTAATTGTCAATGGTGGTTGAACTTTAATAGAATATTCCAAGCCATCGACCAATGATACAAAGGCAGTAACACTTCACTGATAACATCAATCTGCCTTACATTCGTATTTTGACGACAAACGTTCGTACAAGTTGTATTAAAGAAACAATTAATAGTAAGGGAATGCTTAATCAACAATGGACATTTGCATTTCAGGTCTCATCATTACCATTGTTTAAGAATGAAGACAATTTATTTTAGTAAAATTAATGATATGTCGCGACACTGTTAAACATGCAAGTGAATTGTTCGCCCTTGGCGAATGATAAAACCTATAACTGGTTGTAGGACTAATATTTGCTTAATTCAATTTATAGGTAATTTCCGTCGTGATATGCCACTACTTGTGTAACAATTAGGTTGGCTGTACAAATATGCACGTACCTAAACAATATTTTTCAATTTTGATATTTTGTTTCTAAATGAGCAGTTGTTTAATACAAAATTTTACTGGTTTTTAAATTTGAAGGATGTTATCACGATTAATAACATGTCACTAATTCTTAACAGATTTTATATAATTAAATTTACCTTACATAAGTTATTACTTTATTTTAAATTCCCTGCTTAAATATAAAAAGGAAACAACATACTTCAAGGATTGTCAATATCAATAAGTGTACAGTATATTTTCAATCAGGTAAATAACGTAAAATGTGCGATCAAATGCAAATAAAGTGATTAATTAACTGCTGCGTTTTTATGAAAACTGTAGAATAACCACACAATACGTTGCTATCAGCCCAATGAGCTACATTAGAGAAGAAAAAAGATACTCAGCTAAGTATTGATGAACTGCTTTAACCTAAAAGTCTACAGAATTACTATTTCTTGATGATTTTTAAAACAAACTTACATTTATGCCTAAGATTCGTGTATTTGTTTTAATGTTGACACTTACGTATTTCTTGATAGATTATCTTAACAACATTTAAACTGTACATTGTTTATATACATGTATATGCGTTGTTGTAATTTGTTTTAAAAATAGCATTTTATAACAAATTATTCGATTACACAGAGTAGAAAGTCTTGTTACATAAAAAGTAGAGATAGTAGCTTACCTGAATAAATAAATTGATATCAATTCTCGCAATCCCCGATGCCCATAAAAACACGGGGCAATTGGTCAGCTTCGACTTAAACAAATAAAGCTGAATACAAAATAAACAATTTAGCATTCGTTCCATGCTTTAAATCAGATAACAATTGGCAATATTCTACCTGAAATTTGCTCTCAGCAGTCAGTTTAGAGCAAGAAGCCTCATTAATGTACCGCAATCCATCAGACGCCTGAAACATGAAACATTACGTCAATGTATGTGCAAGTGGTGTGATATGGAACATAAAAGTAGCTCGCCCACCTGTTTAGACATGTCGTTAGCAGCCTTGAACAGGAGTATGAGCGGAATAATACGGGTACTCGTAATTGCCATCAATGACAATTGCATAGCAAATACATAACGCATACCATACGCACCAGCATTGATCACTCCGATAAATTTCAAATCCATACAAACTTTTAATATCTGGTGAATAATGAACATTGTTAATTCGGGTGAGAACATTTTGCCGGCCTCCGAAACCATGTCAGCAAGCTTTACATGTGCCTCACGCAATTCTCGAATACTCTTCTCTTGTTCGTACTTCCCAAAATCAGACTCTGCAGATGCGATACGTTGCAGTTTCGCATTAATCTCTTGAAATCCATGCTCCAAGGCATTGCAGAACACCGCGCAAGTAAATGGGTAGAAACTTAAAATTAAATATATTATTACAGTTGAAAAAAAACGCGCTATAATCAAAATGATAGGAGAAGAGGTAACAGACTCATGAAAATTAAGCAAGCCAATAAAAAACAAGTATATGCAAGCTAGAAATACCATTAGCCGAAACACAATTTGAGAGAACTTGCAGATTTGCTTCTCATGAGGTACTAACAAATAATTGACGTTTTTCCATTTCTCCAAAAAAACCCGCAACTGGCGGATTTTAAAAAAAGAAATTAGGACATATATAATCGACAAATAACTCAAACTATACATCGAAGCTAAGTACACGTAATCGAAAAACATTTTTTTTCCAATCCATCTTTCTATTTTCAAACGTGCGAAATTAATAGCCAATTCGGTGATTAGTATAGAAACAATAAGTAACTGGCGAAAATAGCGAGAAATAGCATTTCTGAGACAACTTTTATCGGCAATATCACGCTCAGTATACTTTGCGACCGAAGACACCACTACTGAAAATATTCCCAACCATTTTCCAAGTATTGCAAAGGGCTGCAAAGCTTTGCCGAATACATTTGTTTGCCCATTATCGGTAGTTGTCATGGGATCGTTTTGAGAAATGGAAAGATTTCTCGAAAGGAAATACATTGATAGCAATTTTAGAACTTTTGGAGCACACTAAAATATGTTTTATCAGCTGAAAATGGTTGTACATCGCATGCACCTTCTTTAAATACAGAGCCTGTTCATGGACTTTAGATGCGTGCACTGAAATATCATTTCATGTAAATTGTTGAAAGCGTACATTGTATCCTATCATTATTCCGTATGTTATGTGAGCGAAAATCTTTATTTTGTGCAAGTTGCATTCACTGCAGGAAGCATCTAAAATATGTAAAGGTATCTGTCAAATTATTAAACTAACGTTTCACCACAATATAATATCTAATTTCAAGACACATGATTTTTTTAAGTTCGATTTTCCCTTATTCTCACAAGGTAAAAATAACTAACTTTAACGAGCAATATGTTATTATAGAAACAATAATACGATCACGTAAATAGTGGCGATCACATAAAAAATTGATGATAAATGAGGGATCAAAACACGTATAATTAATTGCATTGCATCCTCATACATTTTTATCCTGGATAGCCTACAAAACAACATACCCCACTAGAGGCATACTCTACTTTGCGTACAATTGTAGATTCGATTTACATATGTTCATTATAATGACCCCAATGTTATTTTGACACACATGCTCTTCGTAATTACGGATACGTTTGCCCAATTAAGCTGTTAAAATAGGAAGTCTCTTTAATTTTTGGTCTTTTTGTTTGCTTCAAGTACAATAACTTAAAATCAGCAACAACATGCATCATCAACCAGAATAATTTTCGAGTACCTTCGTAAATTTATTTCACGGAAGCAACAGGCTGTTGACTTCTTCGCTATATAAATCATTTCGTCGCTGAAACTGCTCGGACTTTTGAATACTAAATGGGAAATATTTTGATTATTCATAGTGGCTAAAACGAGACAAATATTTTTACTTACACTTAAAACGTTTTTTTTTCGTACGATAAATTCATCAGTTATTCATATATTTATTAACATCAACGAATGTTAAACAGCACAGAGTAAGTAAATAAAATTTCAGTTCCGCCGCAAACTGTTTTATCATATAGAAAATATAGCCTTCTACAGTATGGGTTTGTGCATAAAATTAACTGCAACGTGTGATCACTGTATCTGAATCATTACAATGCCATACGTTACGATGATACCAAGGATCTAAAATTTAAATTGTATGAAAGTTAACGACTACATTATGCTGATATAAAGACTTAGGTCTGCTACATCACAGGTGAAAACGTTGACAAACCTGAATCAACAGATGGCTGTTAATTGTTGCAAATCCAGAAGCTGTCAGAACCACTGGACAGTTGGCAATCTTACAACTCAGCAAATTGAGCTAAACAAAAACGTAATGAATAACGAAACCATCAAAAGTAATTAACAAATTGGGGAGTGCTTGAATATCGTTACCTGAAACTTGCTTTCAGAGGAAAGATTAGTGAGAGAACAGCTATAAATGGATTGCAGTCCCTTTGATCCCTGTACAGCACGAGGTGAAAATTATAATATTGAAATAAATTAAAACAGTATGGTAAATTTCTCAGTTAACGTACCTTTTTCGTCAAGTCACCAGCGGCTAAGCATATGACAGCAATTGAAATAAAGCGCAAAAAACAGTAACCAAACATCAATATCTGACTGAATATTCCATTTGTAAAAACGACTGCAAAAGATTTTAAGCCAAAACAAACCGAAGTAGTCTGACTTAAAATAACGAAAGCCAAGGACGGCGAAAAAAGCTTGCTTGTCTTGGAGACAAGTTCAGAAAACCTCTGATGGTTTTCCCTCAAGCTCCGCAACGCTTCCGTTTTATCAGATTTCCACGAGCGAGGACTGGCAGATGTCACAAGCCGCAGCTTCGTGTTTAGGTCCTGAAAGCCATACTGAAGTGATTTGCATAATAACGCGCAAGAAAAGGTGTAAAAATTTAGAATGAAGCCTTCCAATATCGAGGTTAGTACTCGGAGCGAAAACCAAACAAAGACTATGGTTGAAGAATTGCCAGTGATGTGCTCGGAGTTGAAGTAAGCGAGGATCAACACAAAACAGCCTATTAGCAACAGCATGGAGCAAAACAATCTCCGAGAATCTTTGTAAATCTGTTTGTCATAGCGAAGCAGCACGTTGTTGACTTTCTTAAATTCCATCAAATAAGGATGCACCTGTCGCAATTTCAATCTCGACATTAGAATAGTAATCATCGTTGCAATTCTGCTTGTGTAATACGCCATATTAGTGGCCGATTGAATGTCAAATTTATGAATTTCTAAAGGTGCGATCAACCATATTCTCAAACCAGATTCCATGGCCACAATTGAGAAAATAATGAAGGGCTGAATATACACAAAAAAGAAATTTGTGAAACAAGTTTTAGTATCATCATTGTGAAGATGGAATATTCCGAACCATCGACCAATGGTTGCAAACGGTTTCAAAGCTTTGTTTATGACATTTAACTTGTTAGGTTTGGCTTTGTCTATAGCATTATGCCAAAAATAAGGTTGACCTGTGAATTTGGTAATCATTTGTGGCACTTTGCATCAGTTTTACGCAACTTGAATATTTTCACTTTCATGAGGCATACATGTATATATAGGCGTAGAGTTCAAACAGGAAGTAACAACATTTTTATTTTACATTTACTTATAATAACTTAGTAGTTGATTAGATAATAATCGGCAGCTTTATGGTCCAATCTATTATCAAGAGACAGTCTCTGGGGGAGCCATTAAACAGCACTATATGAGATCAAAAATAAACATCCATCCATAACACGGTCAAACGAAGAGAAAATACATCAACTAATGTACTCGTCTTTTCTCTTTATTGGATCGCATTATGGATTTTTGATATCAGCGTTGCTACATACATGTAGCGAAATATATTAATGTATACTCCATTTGAATTCAAGGACAATGCATCATTGTATTCTAGTACCTTTCAGAAATTTGAATTGGTAACACACTGTACAAATTTGATGATATTCTTATAAAGATAGGGCAAAATTTGATCAGATAAACGTTCTAGTAAAAAAAATTAAAGTCTAAATAGAATTATTTATTACGACGTTTTTTCTGGAACCAAGAAACAAATTTCAATATGGTAGTATTGGTATGTGATCTATCGACTACAGTCCCGACAACTACATGCCCACAATTACTTTTTCGATTTTTGTTTGTCCATTCTGTGTCTGGAAAATACTACATCCAGAAAGTTATGTGCAAAGCATAATCGATACGTATGCTAAGAGCAAATGTATTTCAAATTGCAATTAAAACATGTTCAAAAATCGCGTAACGTATGTTGCTGCAGAACCAGAAATAACGTTAGGATTTATCCCCAGTACCTTAGTTATGGAGAATATTATTATTTCAGAAAAATGATCACTTGGGTCACCATAATCAAGTGATCTCACGATTGCTGCACCAATATGATGCAATACGTTGCAATAATACCGATGATCTAAAATTCGAATTATTAAAAATAAAAATAACTTTACTGTTATCATAAATTGATGTTCAACCTACGACATGAGTGAAAAATGTTATAACCTGAACAAATAGTCGGATGTTGATTTTTGCAAAACTTAAAGCGGTTAGAATCACTGGGAAATTGGTCATCTTCGATTTAAGTAAATTAAGCTAAACCGGAAGCAGATAAATAAGAGAGTAAAAGAAGGAAAATTGAAATCTCCAAAATAAAGAATGCATGATAATCATTACCTGGAACTTGCTTTCAGAGGAAAGATTAGCGTTTGCATTGCCATAAATGGACTGCAATCCGTTTGACGCCTATATAAAAAATTGGAAAATAAGCAGATCTAATAAATACATACATAAAAAGTATGCTTTTCGTCTACCTGTTTGGCCAATCCATCAGATGTGAAGCATACGACTGCAACTGAAGTTAGCCGAGCGAAACAATATCCCAGCATCGCAATTTGAAATGAAATTCCTCTTAATAACCCGAATTCGCTATCGGCTACAGACTTTAGACCAAAGCACACTGTGATAGTCTGGCTTGCAATGATCAATGTTAAGGCGGGTGAAAACAGTTCATTAGTCTTAGAGACAAGCTGACATAGAGAGTGATGTTTTGCACGCAAAGTACGAATGGCTTCGTCCTGACTGGATTTCCATGTGCCAGGAACCGCAGTCATCAACTTGATAAGTTTTGTGTTGATATCATGAAAGCCGTACTGGATTGATTTGCATATTATCGCGCAGTAGAATGGGTAAAAGTTAAGAATTAAGCCCTCAAGCACAGCTGTAATCATTCGAATAAAAATCCAGACATAAACCCAGGTTCCGGAATTTTCAGGAATGCTACAAGCATTGACATAGCTGATGATAACCGCGAAACTAACAACAAGTATCAACATCAGCAAAAGCATTCTACGTGTATATTTGTAAATCTGTTTGTCATAACGAAGCAATACGTTGTTAACTTCCGTCCATTCCATTGTGTAACGCTGCACCTGAGGCGATATAAATCGCGAAAGTATTATGGTTAACATCGCAGCGAATCTTCCGGTATAAAGAGCTAGTAGAGATGTTGACTCGATGTCAAGTCTTTGAAACGTGGAATGGTTTGCATAAGTAAAAGAAATCCCAGATTCGACAAGCATAATCGAGAAAATAAGTAGTGGCTGGAAATATCTAAAAATTGCATTTCTGAAGCAAAACTGAGGGCCATTCCGTACCACGTGATATATTCCGATCCAACGCCCAATGGTGGCAAACTGGAAGAAAATTTTGGTAATAACATTGGTCTTCATTGTTTCGACTTTTGTCCTGGAATTATGCCAAAAACCAGAATATCTTCTTAAGTAGAAATACATTAGCTACGTGTGCGTAAACGCAGTTGTGATATCAAACTGAAATAACAAGCGAAATAAGCGCAATATATTAAAATACAAACATGCATATGAAAAATATTGTTCATATTGCTCAATTTGTACTTACCACCTTAAGCTAATAGAATTAAATGAAACATTATTTAAATTAGATGCCTATAGAGTGAATGGTTTGATCCGTGCTTTTGTTAGCTTTCTCTTTTCAAGGTAAAGGCGGGTCTTGAATAAACACTTGCGAAGCAATCAACAGACAAGTTGACCGTAATAATGCATGAAAATTAGAATATTCGAATTTTGAATACGGTGCTAATACAATACAGTATTACACATTTTTAACAAATTAAAGTTATTTTACCTTTGTACATAATGAAGTGTTCAAGTAAATAGGATAAAGTTATATGTAAAATAGGCAAGATATAGCCATAAGGTATGTGCGTACTAAATACATGTATAAAGATTCAAAATAAAAATGTAAATAAATCTTATGCACAGAAGTAATATACATGTATGCTGTAGTTAACAATTATAAGCCAAGTGGTTGCTATACCAATATAATGAAATATGTTAAAATAACACCAAGGATCTGAAATTTAGAAAAGGAATTCAAAATTCGCAATGTTCCACTTAAAAAAGAAGGTAAATTATAAGATTCGTAGGAAACGTGTCCACGTGATATTTTGAATAAAATTACATGCAACCCTTAAATAACAGATGCATTGAGTCAACTAATAAGCGAGGGTGCAATGGACATCGAATTAGCAAGACTGCAGAGAAGAACAAATATGTATAAAAATTGAAAAACACGTGTTAATTTTTGTTGAAAAAAGCAATAAAGAAGGCTTACTCTGTATTACCCTGTATTAACATTTATTCAAAAGAATTTAACAAAAATTATTACAGTATATCAAAGAGGTCCCCATAGACTGCTAAAGTCCGCTATAGTTTTAACCTACAGGAACATTTAAAAAATACATTTTTGCAAACTATAAATTTAGGAGTAATAAAACAAAAGCAGTTAATCGGCACACAGTATGCAACAATCGATTATCACTTCTGTTGAAATACCTGGTAGAGGCAGTGGTTTAGTAATAAATATCAAAAACATTATATCAAGTACTAATTTTTCCCTTGATACTAAATTTTTACTGCAATACAACATCAATGAAGCATCCATTTAAGCATACACTGTACATGTATATCTTAGGAGTTCAAACTCCACGTTCAAAGAATTCGCGCCAAAATATAACAAATCAAGAAATTAAAATGCACTATTTTAAAATGCTTCTATAAATGAAGTTTTTTTGTTAACATGGACAACGTATAAACGCGTGTCATCCCATTTCAAGCGTAAAATAAATTATTAACGAAGTCATAAGTAAACATTTTGGTGTCCCCTACTGTACATGTACATGTATGTTATGGCGAATTTAAGAAGAACAGGAATGTACTTAGTATAATGTATGCCTTAACAAGGTCAAATACACATCTTTCGAGTTACTCTGACTGCTGTACCAGTACTATACAATATGTCGCTATAATGCCAAGGATCTGAAATAATAATGTTCCACATATTAATTTAGTAATTATTTAATTATGTATGACAATTTAAGCAAGTTTGAAAATTAATCACGAACCTGTAGCAACAGGTGGTTGTTGATCGTTGCGAATCCTGACGCTGTCAATACCACGGGGCAGTTAACAATCTTCGAGTTCAACAAGTACAGCTTGCGAGAACCAGACAAAAAAAATGTATAATGAATACGAAAATGATTAAAGTCCACAATTTAAAGAATTTAGGCGCATTGTTACCTGAAACTTGCTCTCCAAGGACAGTTTGGAATTCGAATTTCTGTAAATGACTTGAAGTCCATTTGATGCCTAAATACAAAGCAGCAACTGACAAAATTTATATGTACTTACTAATAAATGTAAGCCCATTCCAAAAAGATACCCAACATGCCAAAAAAATTCCTCACACATTTTTGCTTCAAATACTGTATGGATAATAATTGCTACATTCATTTTACTCGGGGTAGAATTTGTCGCCACCAGAGTCCACAGCTATTTTTCATAATATCAAAATGCGTTTATTTATATACAGCATAAACAATGTAACCTCCAAAGGCGGACGCAAATAACTCAATTTTCTTAATAAATAAATGCGACATTTTTAAATTATAAAATATAGCTCGGACCCTAGTGAACGACCAATTCTACACTGGGAAACAAATTTAGCAATTACAATAAGTATTTGATGCCAAAACTGTGGGGATTCTTGCGTGGTGGGCATCTTTTTGGCTCAGCCTTGATCCTGAATGGCGCTGTACCGAGAGCATACCTCTTTGGTCAGGCCATCAGCAGCCCAACAAATAATAGGGAGTGATATGAGGCGCAAAATCGAAAATCCCAGTATCAGAATTGGGAGGTTAATCCAGCTAGGCATACCGGCAAATCTGTCGACTGCTAAGATCTTCAAAGCGAAACACACCCCAACGGTTTGGCTGACCAAATTTACCATTAAAGCCGGAGAATACATTCTGTTGGTCAACTTGACCAAATCCCCAAGCATGTGGTGCCTTGCTCGCAGCATGCGAAGAACTCTTTCGTCCTTGTCGAAGTTCAGAAATCGGAGACTCGGTGTTGCCATGCGCTGCAGCTCCATGTTTATGTCCGCAAAGCCATGCCAAAATGCGTTACATAACATAGCGCATGAGAATGGGTAAAAATTCATGATGCAGCTTTCCAGAACGGTTGTGATCGATCGAAGACAGTACCACACAACCTGAATCGTTTTAGTATTGCCACTGATGCTTCTGACATTCTGCATACAAACCGCAATCTCGAAGCCGGCCACGACGAGCACCATCAAGCAGAACAACCTTCGGGCACCTCTATAAATCTGTTTATCGCAAGGAAGCAAAATGCTGTTAACGCTTTGCCATTGTTGGATGTAAAGCTTCCATTGGCGTGACTTGAAGCACGAAATGATAACTGTTAGCATAGCCGAACCTCTTCCGTTAAACATAACAAACCTTGTAATCGTGTTGACGTTAATTCCTTCCATTTTCGAATAGTCCATCATAACCAAGTTAGTGAGCGCTTCTGCGAGCATCAGCAGGAAAATAAGCCAGGGTTGGAAACGTCCGAAAATGGCATCTTTGCTTAGGGTTCTAGGCATATCCCGCTTTGCGTCGCCCATGTAATCGGACATTTCTACGTGAAATATTCCGACCAATCTGCCAACGATGGCGAACGGCAAAAAGGCTTTGTTAAGCACATTCATCTGTCTAGTGTCGACCCTGTCTTCAGTAGGAAGAACAGAAACGGAATTGTTTCTAGAGATAAAGAAATTCATCGATATAGTGCCTAAAGTTCTAAAACACCTGCGTTCATCCCAATTACAACGTTGAACGAATGTTGGACTATTCTGCCAAAGTCTGTTGAGCAAAAACGATAAGCGAGTCACTCGCTTTAACAAATAAACAATAAAAATGGTTAAATGTGCTTTAAATCGATTAGGCACACTTAAGTTTATACATTTGCTCGTGTAATTGGTCTTAACAGATAATGCGCTGACCTGCAAATACGACCCCAAAAAAACATCGGCATTTCGGCTTTTAGCATTTTCCGATTTTCTAGGCATTTTGTCTTAAGTGATGCAATTAGCGATCATCCTTACGCATTAAATCAATTTCGTAAATGGGAGCACAGTTTTAAAACTATTTTGAAATAAATAATGGAGAATTGAAACCTCTCTGATATCTTTTAGGACGTTAACTATGAATTCGAAGACATTTTATGACATGTATAGAATAAGTTTCAATAGTGTAATAGACGTAACACGTTCAAATTGTAGGCTAACCTGCTTAGTAATGAATGAATATTTCTTAATAAAACAAAATGTATAAAAATATAGCACTATGAATACAAGGTCAATGAGAACTGGACAAATTATTATTAACAAATAGGAATGCTAGAGCATTGGTAATCTAAGTATAGAAACAGAATAATAACAATAAAAACAGTTTACAAAGCAAACAGTTCACTGTAATGAGCCTTTTTGGTCATTATATACACAATTTAACAAGTGTTAAGTGTTTGCCCATAATGAAAAACAATTACGCCCAAATTTTTGTTTCAAATGCTTGTTATAATTGCTGTGATGACTAAAAAATACCCCGTTTATTTAGTAAATAATAAAATAATTTGAAAATATATTTCGTTAGTGTTATATGAAAATCATCAAATAATTCATATAATATACCGTGTGACGCAAAATAATTAATAAAATAATAATTTAAGAAAATCATCAAGTTGTTTAACTGCACTTAAGTCAAAATCGACGCAAGTTCTTATCTTTCGCATGTAGATTGTAGTGAATACATACTTTATGGCGCTAGTATATAGGATAAACGGCAAATTGCGATCACTGTATCTGAACTATTATAATGCCATACGTTACAACGATAGCAAGGATCTAAAATTGAAATTGTTTAGACGTTAGCGACTTCATTGTGCTCGTAATATGCTGATGCGTTAAAGGTGGAAACGTTGACAAATCTGTATCAAAAGGTGAGGTGACTGCTAATCGTTTCAAGTTCCGAAGCTGTCACTACCACTGGGCAGTTAGCCATCTTCGAATTCCGCAAATTAAGATAAACGTGAACGTAATGCAATTGTAGATAACAAAACGATTTAGAACAAAGGTATGGAGATCTACGAATACTTGAGCATGGGCCATTACCTGAAACTTGCTTTTAGGAGTGAGATTAGTAAGAGAACAGCTATATGGATTGTAGTTCTTTTGATCTCTAAATACAGATGGCATCACATGTTAAAAAATAATAATAATACGGTAATAGTACGTGAAACTTCGCAGTTAACGTACCATTTTCGTTAAGCCGTCAGCCGCCAAGCATATCACAATAACTTTTGCAAAGCGGACAAAACAATAGCCTAACATCATTATCTGAGAGAACATTTCTTCTGCATAATCGACTTCAAACGCTTTTAATCCAAAACACACCGCAGTAGTTTTATATAAAATTAAGAAACAAATTTTAGCGGCATACTTGTGAACATGGAATATTCCGGACCATCAACCGGCTAGTTTCGGCTTTATCCTTAGCATTATGCCAAAGATTAGGCTGATTTTTAATTTGGGTATACATGTATGACATTTTGCATCAGCTTCAGGCAGTTCGAATATTTGTACGTACGTGGCGTAATGTACGTGGCGTACGTAGTATATATAGGCACAATGTTCAAATTTAAACAAGAAAGGAAACAGCATTTTTTTTTCACTTAGCAAATATGAACCGAGTAGTGAGATAGACGGTAACAGGTGGCTTACGGTCCAACAATGGACATTAAATGTTTGAGGATGCCATTAAACATTCATAATACGATCAAGCAGAGAAAATAGTCTAGTAATGTAGGCTACTTGTGTTTTATTATGGATTTTTATTTTTAGAACTTACTAATGTACTTTCCATTTCAATTCAATGTTTTCATAACTTTCAGAAATTTCAATGTAAATATACATGTACCTATGCATGGTTAATAAACGCCGTACACAATTAAAATAATAAAAAAATTCTATCAGACAATCATTCCAGAAAATTAAGCCTGAATGGAACTACTTACATGTATTACAATGGTAAAATATTGATTTTTAAGAAATAATTCTGCAAATGATGCGTTTAGCGGACATTAAAGCTCAATACTATTGTATTAAATGAATAAATCGTATTATGAACCAGTAAATAACATTTAATATAATACATGTAAAAATGTTATTATTGGTCTGTGATCTATTGAAAACAAAATGTCCACAATTTGTTTTAATCTGTGTCGTTTTTGGAAAAATGCTACATTAAGAAACTAAAATGCAATGCATAATGGATTCATTGCTAGTGCAAATGTACTTCATTTAGAAAAGTTTCAAGAATTGTGCAGAGTGCGTTTTCGCAGACCAAAATCAACGTCAGGATGCATCCCAGTACCTCTACTCTGTCATTAAATGCGGGAGAAAAATTATATAAGATGTTATTGGTTGAGGAAAATATCAATTGTTGTACGATTGCTGCACCAATATCACGCAATACGTTAAAATAATACCGGTGATCTAAAATGAAAATTGTTTAAAAAAAAGATAAAGTTAAGTTTTAAACCTCTTATTAACTCTGATAAACTAACAACAAGAGTGGAAAATGTTCCAAACCTGAACAAACAAGGGTATGTCGATCTTAGCAAATCCTGCAGCGGTCAGAATCACTGGTACGTTAGCCATTCTCGATTTTAACAAATTAAGCTAACATGGACGCAGATAAAAAATAGAATAATAGAGGAAAATGTGGAATTTCCGAAATAAGAAATGCATGAATATCATTACCTGGAACTTGCTTTCAGAGGAGAGATCAGCATTCGCATTGCCATAAATAGACTGCAATCCTTTTGACGCCTGAAAAAGATACTTTACAGTAAAAGTAAATGCAATAAATACATGCATAAAGATCATGTTGCTTGTCTACCTGTGTGGCCAATCCATCAGATGCAAAACATACGACTGCAACTGAAGTAAGACGAGCAAAACTATATCCCAACATGCAAATTTGATATGAAATTCCATCTAATCTCCCGTATTCATCATTGGCTACATACTTTAAACCAAAGCACACTGCTATAGTCTGGCCTACAATGATCAATGTTAAGGCGGGAGAAAATAGTTGATTAGTCTTAGAGACAAGTTGACATAGAGAGTGATGCTTTGCACGCAAAGTACGGATAGCATTATCCTGATTGGATTTCAGTGTGCCAGGAACCGCTGCTGTCAAATTCATCAATTTCGTATTGATGTTTTGAAAGCCATACTGAAGTGATTTGCATAATATTGCGCAGCAGAAGGGGTAAAAATTAAGAATTAGACATTCAAAGACGGTTGTAATCACTCGAAAAGAAAACCAGGTAAAAACGCCGGTTCTTGAATTGTCAATAATGTTATAAAAATTAGCATAGCTGATGATTAGCTCGAAACTGACAACAAGAAGTAACATTAGCAGAAACATTCTTCGCATAAATTTGTATATCTGCTTGTCATATAGAAGCAGCACATTGTTGCATTTCGTATATTCCATTATGTAAAGCTGCATCTGGGGCGATATTAATCGCGAATATATTATGATTATCATCGCAACGAGTCTTCCAATATAAAAAACCAGAGAAGAAGTTGTCTCGATGTCAAGTTTATGTAACGTGGAACGGTTTTCATAAGTCAAAGAAATAACAGATTCGGCGAGTATAATCGAGAAAATAAGTAGTGGTTGGAAATAGCTAAAAACTGCATTTCTGAAGCAAAACCGTACGTGGTTCTGTCTCACGTGATATATTCCGAGCCATCGCCCAATGGTTGCAAACGGCAACAAAGCTTTGGTAATAACATTGGTCTTCATTATTTTCACTTTTGTTCTGGAATTATGCTGAAAACCTGAATACTTTCCTAAGTGGAAATACATTACTTACAACTCAAGACAAGTAACAGTACAGTATAGTAAGCGAAACACGCACAATTGATTAAAATACAAGCACGTGTATGAATAAGAATGTCATTCATGTTGCTTAATTGTCATTTTTCCACCTTTGGTAAATACAATTGAATGAAACATTATGTAAATTAGGTGCCTATAAATTAGATGCTTTGACCAGTGCTTTTTAGCTTTCTGTATTTAAGAAGCAGGCGGGTCCTAAATAAACATTTGCGTAACAAAGAATTGATAATTAAATCTAGATTAAGGATGCGTTGAATATGTCTCTTTCGATTTTGTAATTCGATGCTAATATACATCTTAGTACAGTAATACACATTTTTACGAAATTTAAGTTATTTTAACATTGTGCAACACCCAACTGTAGATAAATGTAGTGTTAAAGGGAATAAGATAAACTTTGATATGAGTAATAGAAACAGAATATATGCGCATACTAACGAAATACATTTTTAAAATAAAAAATACATGTACAACTGTTGCATAGAATTAAATGCTGCAGTTAACAGTTATATGTGCTATGTGGATTGCTGCACTAATATAATGACATATGTCAGAACAACGCCAAGGATCTGAAGTTTAGAAAAGTAATTCAAAATTTCCAAGGTTTAGTTCAATTATTGATATTTCCACTGAAAACAAGATAAATATTGTTTACTACCTGAATTAATAATCGGCTGTCAATTGTCGCGAATCCCGATGCAGTCAGTATCATTGGGTGACTAGTCATCTTCGACGTCAATAAATAAAGCTAACCAGGATATAAAATTCATTAAAGGCCAGCAAATAACTTGTCGAGATAAAAAGGCGCATATTTAAAATCGGAACCTGGAATTTGCTTTCAGGTGACAAATTAGAGTTAGGTGCTCGGTAAATGGATTGCAGTCCTTTGGATGCCTGAAATTGTTTATGAAGTTAAGATAATGAACAATTTTAATCGTTTCAAACCTGAAAAAAAATTAATGCCTAATTATAAACTTAAATAGATAAAGAACATGATATACATGTACAATATGTAGAATTTGATTTATATTCTTAAGTTTCTTGTCAGTAAATCTCAGTGGAAATATTTAAAAAATACACTTAATTCAAAATTACATCTTACTTGCCCTGTTAATAGTTATTATATTTGTAAAACATTTTACATCTACAGTGTAGATTTTTCATTCAAGCTCGTGTAACATCGTATTTCTTAAAATACATTAGAAAAAAATTAACGAGCATGTTTTCGATAAAATATCATTCAATGGCCGTTAATTCTATAGATCAATTACAAGTTCATTAATTTGCTCACATACCTCTT
>JAQIXS010000984.1:0-35620 GCA_034700785.1 Rossiulus vilnensis | reverse complement strand
TTCAACGCTCTAACGACGCATTCAAGCCTAGGGAGCAAGGCCAACCTCCTTAAAAACATTTTCTCAATTGTCAAAGGGTGCATCTAGAGCATTTGCTCAGTCAAAGAGAGGATCGAGAGTATTTCCTCAGTCAAAGAGAGGATCGAGAGTATTTCCTCAGTCAAATAATGCATCGAGAGTATTTCCTCAGTCAAATAATGCATCGAGAGTATTTCCTTAGTCAAAGAGTACACCGAGAGTATTTCCTCAGTCAGATACATGCCCTTTGAAGGCTGGGTTTTATACCAATTATACTAAGTTTCTTTTTCCCAGCAATACCTTTTAATTCTCCTATTTATCTGACAATGTTGAATGTATATGCTTGTCATTCTTCACAAACATTCTTGTACTGCATTTACTTGATTTTTTCAATAATTTATACTGACTCGTAGGATTGCAGCCCATAATAGTCATTATGGTTTGTTGTTGTTGTTGAGTATTTCCTCAGTCAAAGAGTGCATCAAGAGCATTTTCTTAGTCAAAGAGTGCATCGAGAGTATTTTATGCAGTCAAAAGGATGCCCTGGCATAAAAAATCAATATAGGCCTGACAGTAATAATAAAGTATTCCAAATAAAGGTTGCAACCAACACTTACGAATACCCTATCAAATTGCATATACATTTAAAATATCGATCATAAAACACCAAAAAGGTACATCGCTATAAACAAATGCTTTAAAATTATCCATATGTTTACGAAATTCCTCAAGTAAGCTGACCATATCCCTAGTTGGGAAGGCGGGGGAGCTGAGGTTATAGTAATTATGTCTACAATTTAAATTTGCTACTTGCCATCACAATTTTTTCTGGTATAAGATTTTATATTTGCATCACTATGATAATATGAGTGATAGCACTGCATTTATAGTAACAGTGGTATTTTCAAAGACGGATATCAATATGCTTAGTGATATCACTATGTATAGAGACATAGTTTGTTGGACTACTGATATCTGTATGATTTACTGATGTCATTGAAAGTGTCTAATACCACTATATTTGCACTGATCAAGAACATAAGCTTCATTCAAAGATGGATTAAGATAATTTTCTTATTTTCTTATGCTTTACTTATTTGACCACTATTCAAAAACCATTCTAAATCGGCAAAACTGATCACTGCTTATAATAACAAAAGATTTCCTCGATCACATTAAGCATGATACTAAACATTTTACTTTTAACTGCATTACTTCTAAACAATCTCAAACCACTCAGCTGACACTAAGCATCTATTCTAAAACCAATTATTACTTTTTTTAAAATACTTTTAAAGGTAAGTCTGAGCATAACCTTTAACTGCTCTGCTAGCAAAGCGATCTAGCCATTTGTTGAACAGATGGACGTAGAAGCAATTCCCAATTGTCCAGCTTGATTTACAGCCCAATCTAAGGAGGTGGCCAAGAAGAGTGGACAACAAGGGTAAAAAACAACGTAAAGGGAGGAGGGGTATGCAGCACACAACGAAAGGTCAAGAAAAATGAGGAAATGAGTCAAAGCCCCCGTGGTGAGCCATTGGAGGACACGAAAATAAATTGACCGGCATTAATTAGGAGCAATGATGCTCATTTGACCTATCTTACAAACGCCACAGGAGGGATGCACCGCCATCCATTTCGATTGACTTTTTTTTTCTTTTTCAATTTACACCGCACACGTGGGAATTGGTCATTTACTGGCTACTTTCAGCCTCCGCTACGTGAGCTCCCACAAAACCAACCAACATTCGGCATCTATTTATTGATTTTTTAGCCAAACACATCCATTTTTGAATTACAAATTTGACACGTTGGTCAGGCAATCATGAAGTCAACACATACAATAAAAACATGTCGTGGTTTTTACGCTTAACCATTCATTTTATTAAGGAGCTCTTAAGATAAAGTATTTAGTGCGTAATATTTCGTAATGTAAAATCACTAACTTTTAATGGCATTTACAAATTTAAAAAATAACATGTTTTAGCATTCCGTGGTTATAAACATTAAGATACATGTACGTTACCAATGTAAAAACGAGTTCTTTTTAATTTAATTTGATTTCAAGCAGTTGTCATCACAATTATAAAAGAACACCGTTACATAGAACTATTATAAATTTTCTACAAATGATATCACCGGATCATTTGATAACATTTTAAGGACTTAATGTAGATATAATTTTAATCAATCACGTTCAAATTATTTTAAAAACGACTTTAAGGTTCATAACATTAATAGCAAGGTTATCGAGTTTTTTTTAAAGCTTTAACCAAAATATCATCAGAAATAAATAACATTAATCCTAACTTAATAAAGTTTAAAGGGATTTAATGCTTTAAATTTCAATAAAACTATTTTCAATGACTATAATAGCATGTACAATGTGGGCAACCTGATTGTGTAAACTTGCAGCTAAGTTTTGTGAAATTATAATTAAAATATTCCTAATTGAATTCTCCCAGATTCAATTTCGAATTTGCCAGGTATATGTAATTCATGTCGAATATCCCAGCGGATCTTACATGGTATTTTTAAATGAAATTGACAATTTTGCATGCTTATTTTCCACACTACATAAATACATGTAGTTATATACGTTTTGAACTAAACAACATTTCTTTTTACTTTAGGGATCTATATTAAACAAGTTAAAGTAGTGATTGAATCCTTATGGTTTAAAACGCAAGCGCGTTTCATGGCTGAAATGGATTAAGCAATTGCATAGAAGTAACTAATGGCGGATTTTTGATTAACAAATCTAAGTTATAGCTTACCCATTATCATAATTACTCGAAGGAGTGCGATTTAATTACGTTTTAATGAATTTTTCGTGGTAGATGTCGAAGCACGAATATAAGATGCGCGCAAAAAAAAAATCGCCTTTAATTATTTCATATAAAGTTAATATTAATAGGTTGACAAGGTAGGAGGCGAACTTCGTGACTGCCTCCTAACATTAATTTCTCCAGCGTTCTCTTTACTTTTATTTGCACGTTTGACACACGAGGGACGAGGCTAAGTTTAACCGTGATAAATCTTCGTATCCAGCGATTAATCTCCTACTTTGCATTTTAATTAATATTTGTAGTACTGTGAAAATTGCCAGTCACTTGAGACTGGAGCGAATCGAGTGTCGCGGCGCGCTGGAACTGGAACCGGAAACAGAAGCCTGCTTGGTTCTTGAAGTTTTCACAAACCTTGCACCATTAATTTACATTTATGGCTAATGTCCACCATCGGTCATCATTTACTTAAAACAAATGGCTTTTTCAAATCCGGTCTCAATGCAGCAAGTAACTATTGTCAAAGCAATTTCGGATTCTTGTAAAAATTTACACAAATATTATTAATCCTACTCCATTTTACCATAAATTATTCATGTAACTGGAATTTGTTAAGTCAAACGTCAACTTTAAATATAAAATCCCAGTTTTTATGTTCATAAATTATTTATTTAGATTATGAACATCACTGGTATAATTTGTACAAATCTTGTACAATCTGTATAATTATATTATAAATTTCAATATTTAAGATCTATGCAGAAACTAAAAAAGGAGATAAGTTATTCGTTGCCATTTTTTTGGAGTGAACTTTGCTGTGAATGCATTCTGTTTTTTTGTCTGTGGAATATATTTTTAAAACAATCAATTAAATTTTCTTAAAACGAGTTTATTCCAAATAATGAAACTACACGTTATCGTCTCGACTATCCCAAACGGTCCAAATCAATAATTTATTATTCTTTCTTGTTTCTTACAAAGTAATGTGATCCCATCGTGTTTCTTGGAGTATATCTGGTTTCTACAAGTATATCAATTGAATATCTGAGTATTTTAGTCTGTTCTAAAATTTAAAATAAACAAAGCAATATCTGCTAGCTTTCAGATATTAGATTTGTATTTATATTTTATAGCCGGGAAAAATTAAAAATATGAAGGACAATGTTTAAACAATGCTGTTATTAGATGAAACTTTTTTACACTGACGAAGTTTAATTATCCAATTATCATAAAACATTTTTAAATTTGTATTAACTTTAAATGATTAAGCGAATTCATCCCACAGATTATAATTTAATGACTCCCCAAGAACTTGAATAATCTTAATTTAAGGATTTTCACGATTTCAATGACATGTAGTTTAATTCTAGCAATTAGACAATTATAAAATGTCTTGACGCCATTCAGCAAGTGAAATTGCGTTTTAAAGCCGATTCTCTTGCATCAGTTTTAAAATGATTCAGCTTCAATTGAGCATGAATAAAACAGCGGCGAGCTTACAGAAAATGTCATTGTATGTAGTTATTCAGGTTGCTATAAATCAATAAAAATAGCACAGCCAAAAAACGTAAAACGGGTAAACAAAACAGCATCTGAGATAGAATTTCTTCCTCCTTGCATGCAGACAAAAGTAAAAAACCGTAAAGGAAGAATGAGCTGCTCATCGAGAGGTAAATGCACCTTCATTTAAAAAAAATACATGTTTTAAATCACGATATCACATTTTCATTCCAGTGGGCACATCCAGGATAAAAAATGCTTTATGCGCAACTTTAGAGGGAAGTTTCCACATTTCCGATAATATTGTCAAGGAAATGAGATGCTACAAAAAGCGGAGTATGCAATTTCATAATAGATATCATTTCTAATTACACGAAAACAAAATTTTAAAAACTCAAACCGTAATTTAAGACCGAGTGCCAAGTGCACATTTGTAAAAAAATGATTAGAACGTTTTTTTTGTGAATGTAGTTCAGCGGCTGTGGTTACATCAATATGTAGTCGGTTTTAAGAAAATATCTACTATTCGTACAAAACTTCTTCTGTAACAGCCAATGTACGTGGCTTAGGTGCACGTAATTCTGACAGCAAAGACGAAAGGTGTAATTAAATTAGTTGCATAATAGTGCCTCTTGTCACATTTGGTGTCCTGCTTATTACTTCCTGCCATTCCTTCTGCAACCGTACTGTATATTAATTACACACATTTGACACTAAACGTAAATTGTTAGACAGAAATGAATTCATGGCAAACATTGTTGCTAAAAATGTATCTCTTTGCATCACATTTTTAAATGCGAATACTTTCACGTAACACATACACAAGCATAAGTGCAGTAAAGGCGTGTTGTAATTTGTAAGAAAAGTAAAAAGGCTTTATTCAAGAACTTATTCAAGATGTCCCACGTGCATGGGGGCACTAAATCGTTAGCTGACAGAATGCCATTTCATATTACTCGCATTTCTTAATACCTATAGATAGACGAACTTTGGCTGATTTCCCAAGACATTACACAATCTTGCAAGCGACAAAATTTATCACAATTCTGTAAACACGATTGGCTTCAAGCTACTGTCTTTTGATCTGGTACCAACGGGTACTTGTTTCAGTCCGTCAAACATGAGGCAATTCCTGTAGATTTGGTAGACAAACATTGCATCCAAGTAACTGCAACCTATCCAGCAGTTTAAAAGACAATGCTTACTTTGTGTCAATGATACATACGAGAGAATAATCAATAAATATTTTTATGAGTATCTATCTTTTGAACTAAAACAACTTCAGTTCAAACAAAAATTGGCTTTATTTTATAAGAAACTGATCATTCTTGTAAAGGCTAACGCAATATTGTTTGCAAACGCTCATTGCTACAGTGCTAGCAAGGATTGCCCAACATCTGGGGTAATTTGAGTAAATTTGCGGACAATTTAATACGTATGTAGGTTAAACCTCTTAATCTCTCATACAATTCAACAATCAATAATAGCCAGTAAAGACTATGGTCAACATACTAAAAATACAAGAATGTGAGAAGCAAAAAATCAAGGGGTGAAGCATAAATATCATTTGAAAACATGTCAACACACTGGCGTTTTAAGTAAGCGTGACTTATCGCTTTGAAAACACAGGGTCAAAAGGGTTGTAGGGGTTAAAGTAAATCCGAAATCGAGTATAGCGACCATCTTTGGTGCCAGATAAAATACTGTATTAAGCCCAGATGCACTCTTTGACTCAATATCAGTGGCTCAATCGATTTTCGTTACGACTAGCATTTGCCCGCAACGGATGGCCCCCGTTGCCATGGACAGGTGGTTTCCCGCTGCACTTTATTGCGGGGTCATGTGGCAGCCATTTTTTCTCCCCCTTTGACAAATGAGCCTCGCATAAATGGCCCTTTCAAGGAGAAAATTAGCATCGGATTCGGGTGGTCAGACAAGGTCAAGCAGATGCGAGCCCTTTCTGGACTGATGCTGTGTCAAAACTCAAAAACGTGTCCATTAATAAGCGATAATTGCGATAACTACAAAAGGTTCGCATGTGTCGCCATTAAATTTATAACTGAATTAACAGGCTGACCTCGGGATAATTTTTCACGCAAAATTACAAGCATTGTGAAAAAAGTGTGACTCGAGTGACGTTTTAATTTTCTTAATGTCAGTGTTTACACATATTACCAACGTGTTATTATTGCATGATGCAATTATACTATGAAATACAAATATGTAACACTAAGTAATTTTCATATGATCAATACCGATAGATGTGTTAATTGATGTTCTCATGTTCTATTAACAATAAACAATTAAAAAGGACATTTTGGCAGGTTTTATTTGGGTGTTTTATGCCGCTGCTATTTAAATACTTTATATCTGATATTTGATATTACAGTATTAAATGATAATGATATTTGATATAACATTTATCAAAATGCAATTATGATAATTACTCTAAGACCAGACCAGGGCCAATTGAAAACAATTTTTTTAAATTAATACATCTTGAAATGATTGAGCTATACATGTTTAACAAAGTTATACAAATTTAAACAAAGAATGTGTAAAAGGGGTGGGTTAATAGTAAGGGACGTCAGGCCCTAGCATCAGCAACAGTGACGAGTCTTGTGCATCTCGAGTTGGCCATTGCAGGGGACCAGGCTTGCGATTTATGTAGGCGTAAGGTTGGTGTAATTAAAAATTATCAAGCGTTCAGACATCTTAATATTGCAAATGGAGGATTTAGCACACCACTAAAAAACAACACTTATTAATTAAAAAACATCGATTTTGATTTTGCAAACAAGGACGAATAATTTAAGTTCAAGTAGAATTTAAAATATTTTTATTGATTAACTTAATATGGTTGATTTCAGAACTGCTTGCAGCGCCGAAAGCATAAAACCGCCAAGCATAAAATCGATCTTAACTAAATCAAGTCCATTTCAAAGGGAGTCCCTAGAAATTAATCTGATCCATTGATCCATCCGCAGCCAAAGAGACTTTAATAAAATATTTGCCACTCCATCGGATTAATTTCAAGGCTGGCGAGGAAGTCCATTAATTTGGGAGCAGCGCAACAACCATAAAAAGCCATGTCTGCCAGAAGTACATTATTTTCATTGTCTGGATGTCGTAAGTTACGATGCCTGCTGCCAAAAATAATAAATTCGCACCCCTTGGTTGGCCCACGCCACCCCCTATTTGCATGACAAACGAGGATTTATCGGCTGAGGTTGAGCGAAGGGTAGCTAAACACCGGCTCGTTTTTAATTGAATTTCGCTGTATTTTACAACTGGCAGTCAAAATAGAGCAGAGCCTCACAAAGATCTTCCTTTTTGAAAACACAAATCAGATTAGGCGGCTCAGAAAACCTACTGCCTCTCGGCCAAATTCGCTGCTGAGACGAAATTTTGAGGAGAAGAAAACGATAAATCAAAGAGGCGAAGCAGCAGCGAAAAGAAAACGGAAATAAACCGAATAATAAACCCGCATCGCCAAGGCGGCCATTAATAACCAACCGGAAGTGCCATACTTTGGGGCCGCCTGGCCCGCGTGCCACCAGGCGAACTCGCAGTCAATCGCCAGAACTCAGTCCAACAAGCCACAACAAATTACTTTCACACTCATAATTGTATAACAAATTTACTGGAACTTCAGTTTCGCTTTCAAAGGATCTACACATTTATGCATATGAGGGGGGGGGATAAAACTCATGGATACGAAAATCATCATGTTTTAGGTCCAATTAAAAACCTTTCTTCAGCAGAATCACGTGCATTTACATCATTTTGAGCCTCACTGTTGGATTACTGTATTGCACCACAATAAATCAATTATTTAGACTAATAATTACATCAAATATTAATATATTAATATTACCGGCACCTCTGTTTCGGTTTTAGAGGATCTAGACAATAGATATACTTGCGTGCAAGGAAACTGTCGTTTGTTCCCCCTCCTCTTTCTGTGGTGGAAAGATCAGTATGTGATATGAGGTAGAGAATCGCATAATGATCTTTCCACCAGGGCCACGTAAACGTATTAAAAATGTATTTTGTTCTGCATGTAGATGTCCAATTTCAAATCGGAATAACTTATTTTGTAAACAATGTATTGCTCTATAAAACTCGCCTAATCTTACTGAATTTTTTTTTATCAATTTCTTAGGTATAAAACCTTCAAACAACAGTTACAGTACATTAGCGTTTTTGGGTCATTTGAATGATTTTACCCCTGTCGCTGAAAACAGGTTTCTTCATGGAATACGACTCTCTGCGATTAAAGAGTTGCAATAATAAATAATGTTTTCGATTGCATGCAATGGCATTGCATTTAAAGGCTGTTCTGCTACGAAAGTCAAGAGAAATGTGTCAATTTAGGCGCATTTGAAAGGGCTTTTAATTGACTATAAAACCAGCTACTCTTATTTATAATTGAATATCAACTTGCTGAACAAAACGTATTTTTGTTTTCAATACCTCGCACATGTATTCAGGGCAAAAAAAAACTAATAACATTACTCAACCATCAGGCCCCATTCCAATTAAAAAATGTTAGTTCTAGCAGAAACACGCGCAATAAATCCCTTTTGTACTAATTATTGCATACAAAATTTAACGAAACATGTTTTGTTTTCAGAGGAATTACACTTATGGCATCATTGGTATCAATATTTTGGACTATACATGCACGTATTTAGGGCATCTGTTTTCTTTAAATAATAATAAAAAAAATGGCGAATGGTGCTGAACACGCACTGTATTTAGACTAGCATTGGGTTGAACCAAATTCGGTTGATTAATCGCTTTTGATTGCGATGGAATGGGCTGTTTGTTCAACAGTTTACGCAGTTGTGATTGAACAGAGTTATTAGGGCGCATCGATTGAAGGGCCTTCGTTCGCAATCAAAGAAAATAAAGGCGAAATAATAGGTAGCCGCTTCCGGATAAATGCTTTATTGGATTATCGACCAGGAAGCGAGTCGGTCTCAACCATTATCTTTATTTAGATTTATTCATAAATATTAAAATCGGGCACAATGAATGATTGCCCGAGCACGTACCAACACTAGCCTGCAGGGTGAAATTTGCATATACAGGGTGTCGCCCAAAGTTACATCCGTCTCAGCCATGTCTAGCCTATTCTTAACAGTTTTCAAGCACACAGCAATCAATAGTATACTGTGATTAAATGCGACGAACACAGTTGGGTGTTGTTCAACTCTTGACTGAGATGTTGAATCTCGAAGTAAAATATGTCCATCTTTAAGCAGCATTTCATTTGTGTAAACAAAAAACTTCATTTTGAAATGGATAAAAATAAACAAAACTGATTTAATAATGTCCCTTACATGAACCGTCCTATTTGCATATGAAATTAAGATCTTTTCACCTGCATAATTTCATAAATAAATATAGCTAACATCGTTTAGGCATTCGAATTTTTAGCATTTACTTAACAGAATATTAACAAATGGTTAAGTTCGAAAGACGTTATTGAGTATTTGAGGACGTTGTTGTTAACAGATCGTGATTTTTTTGACTTTATTAAACAGTTCATTAGACTTAAAATTAATGTCCAATGATAGTCGTCGTCTTTTAACAGCATGATGTTCATGAACAAAACTGCTCTAAAAAGACGTCAAGTATTTAATATTTCTTAGTAAATTAGTGATCGTTTTTGTTAGGTGTTGCAATGCTCAGAAGCTTAAGGGGATTTGTCTGATCCCCCTCATACAGACTGCTTTCTTTATGGATGGCCCCCAATAATACAGGGTGTAATTGGGGGGATTGTATTGTCAAGCTAATGTCTAAAATGTGTCGTTATTCACACTTCAAATTCAGCATTTCAACAACTAATGCTAAGAAAATTTGTCGATTTGAGAACAATATAATCCTTTTAATTTATTTTTAAACCGTTAACTTGATCATGAGAATAAAAGAGCATTTATTTAAAGAAAACACTTAGGGCATTGTCTCGCTCGTAAAATGCCATAAGCACTTTTCTAAACTGCTCAAAGTTAAAAAAAAACCAAATCTATAAGAATAAATGAACTTATTACTATTTTAATGACTCTTCCAGAACTTAATGACCCAGATTTCAATCAATGACTGGGATGACTTTTAGACATTCTGGGTTATTTGATTATGAGCAATCTCCACGAAATGTTCACTAGGCATAGTCATCGAAACCAAAATATAGGCGGCAAATGATTTCGCTAAAAAATGGAAAAATAATGCGATCAATTTTCTTAACGCTTGATGGCAATTCCCCGGAGGATGATATCCCCTTTTCACATCAAGACCCTCTTTTCCTCCTCGAAAAAGAAAATTTAAAAAATGAGGTTGAAATGAGTAGTCTTATAGCGAAAGCACTCTCCACAACTGCCAGTGCTCTTACAGTTAATGCCTCACAAATTGATATAAAAACTTGGAGAAATTAATCGATTAACGATGCCCGAGAGCCAATCCTCGCCATACTTGATAAATCGAGCCCATATTTTAGTGAAAAAGATGCTTTTGAGTTGGTTTCTTCAAGAAACTGGAGCATCCTCGAGATTTGCGAGGATCTTCAATGACCTTTTAATTAATGGTAAATTCGGTTTTTTGCCGAAAACCAGACAAAAGATGAAAGAAACTGCGCCACAAAACCTAAGAATGGCCAGAAAATCTTCAAAACTTGATCTGATTTTTCCAAAATTCATTACGAGCCAATCGAGCGAAGTAATTAAAAAAACGAAATAGTCTTGCAGAAGAGCCATTGGGGAATTGAAGATGAATTGCAGCAAGACAGTGAATCCAGGACAGACTCAGTCTTGCACACCGCCCAAATATTGATTAAACTCCCCCTTTTTTGTCTTATAGTGCACCTAGCTGATATATTTTTTATCCAGGTGCCATTATTTATTGTGCTTTCATATTAATTGTCGGCTCCATAAAGGCGATCGATTGCATCTCCATTTTCTGAGAAAATTTCGAGTGCAAATCCATAGAACTCATCGATTTTTACAGATATTTTCGGAGAGAAAGAACCAACCTTCCTAAATTGGGCAATGATGCCTTTGATGAAAAGTGCACCAGTCATACAGGGTGACGGTACCACGATCCATTAATCTTAATTTAGGATAAGACATTTTTAACCAATAATGTTCAATGCAATTACCTCGATAACTTATGTTATGATAAAAGTTTCAAACATCTTAACTAGAAAAAAGCTGATTTAAAGCTAAGTGTTTAATTGTTTTTTGCAAGTGAACATAATAAGGAGAATACAAGTAAATATATAGTAGATGTACTTTTAAGAGCTTGCTTTGGCAGTACTTTGTACAACACTTGATTACTAAACAGTCTAATGATTAAACGAAGAGCATATTAAATGATAGTATTCTGGCATTGTGTCATGCGTGATCTAGTAACGCAAAATCAATAATTTTCAAAAATGGTAACTAAAAAGATTGTTTGACTACCAAATCTAGAAGTAAAATAAAGGACAAAATAATGTTTAAGAGGATTTTAAGTACACTGAACATTAAATTTTTTCTCAATCTTTCTTTATTAACTATAAACTTAGATGATTAAACTTGTAACATAATAACATACGTAACGTCTGTCAATTCGACTTGTTGACCTTTATTTTAATAAATAAATTTACTAATTACTTTACAGATTCTGATTATTTACATACTAACTTTTAAGTAAAATACGAATACCTGTCTTTCGATCATCGTTTGGCGGTTAATAGCTAAAGAATGTCCGAGCCCACAAGCCTATTTCAAGCTGTTTTTGAAACGTTTCATGAAACGAGCAGACGTCAAGTGCCTAGGGTCCAATAAAACAATAAGAACTAGGCGATGTGCTGCCCACTCCATGTTCTATAGCCACGTCTGGAATTGATCGAAGGAAGAAATGGCAAAACCTCTGTCCACTGTTGCTGGTCATCCAACTTCCTAGCACAGGTTGGTTTCCGCACAAACAATGGATGCGTGACATTTCTATCATTTGTCAAATTTGGGTGCGGGGAGAGCCGCCACTAATGAGCGAAATATACACTGACCAATAAATCGATTTGGATTATGGGGTACGTGCAATCTGTACCCCTATATAGGCTTAGAAAATAGCATATCGATGTGACCAGCCCGGAGTTGGATGACCTTTGAAATGCCATACGAGCAACATTAACTTTTTTATTACATTTAATGACGATAAGAGATGGAGAGTTACGTTAGGACCGTCCATAAATACTGTCCATTGTTATCGTGCCCGATTTGATTTACTGTTTAAACCATTAATCACCATTGCAGAGCATGGCTGTTAGAGTAACTTAACCGAAGCGGTAAAATATTGAGATAAACTTATTTCTGCAAATGGTTATCCAGGGAGTCCCAAAACTCGCAGAGTATTTCTATGAAATAGGATTTTCAACAATCAGACTTAACGACGTTAAAACAGGTCTATTTAATGACAAACATTGATTTGCAATGCGTGTAAGTTATTTTCATAATTTTCAAATAAGTATTTTTCTCAGGGGAGTAATTCACGGAGAATAAACACAAATTATGAATACTACTTTTATGTTAAAACATAGTTAAATGTTTTTTTTTTAAAGTTTAGTAAGTTTTGAATAAATTTGTTTTGAAATCTTTAATTAGCAATGAATAAATATGAACGAATTTTGGCATCAAAATCTTGCTTCTAAGGCAAAAACTTTAATAAAAATCATAGCAGAAATATCCACCTCAAGGCTTCACCGCAAATCAGAGATATGGAATTTGCAGAAGCGCTATTGGAGCACATGTTAAAGTCTTAAAGATTTTTGTTTGTTGCTTTTTCCCGTTACAGCTATAATCTGTTTAACTAAATACTGTAAAAGATGTCATTCGGTCGATTGCTTGTAATGTATCCGATTGCATAGAAACGCCCTGTAACTTTTGGGACACCCTGTAGATTTTTTAAAATTATTTATTTATTAGGGAAACCGAATTTATTTCTAGCCTACAAGCTGAGAAACTGCAGTGCATGCAGTCCTTATGCGTGATCAAGTAACTATGCATGGCTATAATCAGGAAGCCTGCCGTTCAATGACGTCACTGTCGTTGACCAGTGGTCACTACCCACTGAACAGTCTCTCACACTCGAATAACCTGATGCAACAAAAGAAACCGAGGTACAAATCGCTATTTTAAAATTGCGTTCAATGAGCCAGACCTTCTGCTGACCATTTATCCAATTTATAACTTGACCAGCTAGTACTGACTACTGACCGCTTCGGACAAAAAATCAGGGAGGGAAGTCCGACAGATGGCGCTCAATGGGGGTCCTGACTCCTGGATGTGCGAGGAAAGTTGAGCGGAAAATTCGCTAATTGAACCAAACCCAGTTTTTAATAAAGCGTTAAACACGTTGCACAAACACCCATTTACAGTGGTGTTAATTTTTCGTCCAAATAAAAGAGAGACAATAAATAGGCGATACGGGGTGGGTGTAGACGCCATTTACAGTCGAATAAATAGCAGCTGCCAATGAAAATCATTGAACCAACAATGGAAATATATGGCGACCAAACGTGGTTACGGACATTTGAAAACATTGCAACACAAATGAATAACAAATCCATGACAAGAATTACAATTTATGCGTGTAATAACCCTATTTTACAAAGGCTGTTTCCTGTTTTTTGTTAAATGTAAAATCGGTGGCTCATGGTGATGGGTGTTGGGCGAAATCAATAATTGTTTGCTGAAAACAATTTTACCAATGCAGTAATTTATAGAAAAAATTATAATCCAAATCAGTGTGTTCCAATCAATACCTTTCTGTCACAATATATCCCATGTTTTAAGGGTTTGCCATCTAGTTAAGATTTTTCAAATAAAACAAATCAAATTACACAAAAGAAAGCCAAATTTCACATTTATACGTTTATTAGCAAGATTATATTCAGATTATTCAGCATTCTATTTAATTTTTTGTGATCCTGTTTGTACTCAAGATTTATTTTATGAAATTTCTTATTAATAATTGTAAAATCATCCAACGAATGACTTGAGCAAGCGTAATCAATACGCGATTTTAAAGTTTTTAATTTAACGTTTTAAAAAATATGTATGTATTGTAAATGACATACTGACATACTTCCTGGGGAGCATTTGAGCAACACAATCCTCATTCGATATACAAGAATAAATTACGTCAAATGACATTCTTTACATTAATATTACGAAATTAGTCGATTTACAAGATTCGCAATCAGATTCCAAATCAGAAGGTTTAGGATATATGTGTATGGATAAAAACGGCAGTAACAATTAGATACAGGCTATATAATCTCTCAATAACATCAGTGCGAACGGAAAATTCAAAGATGGCCACCACCCGACAGTCCAACAAAGTGAAAGATGGCTGCCAAGAGCTTTGACCATTTGCAGAAATTTTTAAAAAAAACATCCTAAAATCCTTTGTGGGAGTTAAAATTTGCGCATTAACTCTGCTTTATTCGAGCAATTTCCGGTTTTCTGGCGCAGCCTGCACTTCCTTCCCACAGCCTCCCACCAATGCATTGTTCGATGTTGGTTTCGCAAACAGCGAGCACTCAGTCATCCATTTCAAATAAAAATAGTCAACAGAAAATGAGAAATTGTCTGCTTGTTCGGTCCCAGCCAATGCGAATCAGGAATCAACATGACAATGTCTGCGTCTCGTGCCACTGGTCAGTCGCCGCCATGTTGCCTGGACGATGGGCAGTTGACCGTGCAATTCGTATGCAACATATTTCTTAAATTTCGGGATTTTTTCTACTTGCTTTTCAAATCACAAGCGTTTGCATCTGAACGAAAAACATTCTAGCAATACTCTCAAGTAGACTTCTTGTTCCCTAGGGAACCTTCATGACAGTGTTTAGCAAGGCTATTTTTTGGCAAACAGCGACGAGCATTAGCAGAACAACAGATCCAGGATCCATTCAAAATAAAATCAAACTAAAAGCTGAAAGTTCACAGACGAGGACTACCTGAAATGTAGTATCCATGAACGATAAACAGACTGTCCGATTTGGACAACCTCCAACACCTTAAATCGACCCTAACCAAGTTGCACAAATGGTCAGGATGACCACAAGTTAATTTATTTGATCAAATATGTAATTTTGCCTAGATAAAGAATCAAAAATTATATCATAATATCCTAATATATGTCGTCCTGATTTCTATACTTATCAATCAAGTACTAATCACTGTACTTATATTTTCACATAACAATGGTCATGTTTGCTCCTCGTACTATTTTGATCAGGGTACTTAAGCGCCAAGTATTTTCCTAAAATTTAATTAAAATTTGCCATGAATTGGGGTGCTTTTTTAATCTTCTGCACCATGCCTACATCCCTAAGCTTAATCATTTTTAGCAATAACAATACAACCCCGCACGTTAGTTTCATCAAATAATTACACTTCTATAGGAACGTCTGCTAACTCCTATTATGTTTTAATCTAGATTAGCCTTTATTTCTCGAATTGGATTCAGCATTAAAAATCCAATTAGGACAATCTAATCTGACGAAATCCAGCTTTAAAGTACTTTTATAACGACCTTTTTTTTCGAAAAAGGACTGAATGTCAAAAGACTAGCATATACTTATGCTAAAAACTCAATTCTTCGTGTACTTATACAATGCTCATGAACTGAGTGCTTTTTGGGGCATTCAACGTTTATTAAGTGCATTATCAGGGAGGCGAAACCCCCTCATGATGAGCAAGGGGTGCTCTTATGGTCCCTCATTCCGAAGCGCAGTAAGAGTGGCAATGATTTTATTCGTCCATTGTTATTTACCAATCGATCGCTGTTTAATTTCACCATCTCATTTATTCTGTCAAAGGCAGAAGAGGTTGGCTCATCTCCATTAATCATAATTCATTTGTGTCGTGATTTATTCCGCCCGCCATATTCCTACGAGATATGGAGTTTATATAGCGTTGTGTGACGTCGCTGTGGGCTAAGTCATGGGGGCATAGTTCGAAATACAAGTAGCCGATGTACCGACATGTGACTTCTCAGGGTCCCCCTGTCCCTTCCCCTTGAGTCCATTATCGCCCAAAAGTAGACGGCCATCCCCAACTTATTGCATGATGACCATTTCCTCAATCGATTGCGTATTATTTTATAGGCCAACAAATTTTAAAATTGCACGCAACATGCAGTCATATTTCCATATAAACCGACGTCAAACTTTAATCCTAAATGACTCCAAATGTTTTACCTCCTAAATTAAACATTTCCACACAATATGACGTCAAAGTTGAGTGAAAGATACGTCTATTTAACTTTGAAAGGAACATATGATCAACTCTGGATAAATTCAGGACTTTTTTGAAACACTCATATCGCTTGAGCTGGACAAACAGTCTCCCAATACCTGCCCAGCCTGTCACAAACAATAAAAATAATTAAAATTATTTGTACTGAATTTTCTGTACAAGATGAAGTCATTTTAACTGAAGCGAAAATTTATGTTTGAATTTCCTTTCATGGCGGCGTTCAGCTTTCCATTATTGCCGTTTTTCAAACAAACATTTAATCATTTTGATTAGAAAATAACAGAAATCAATTTTTGTGCTGAATTTCAGAATTATATTAAAAAATTCAAAATAAAGTAGATATTGAAAACTTCCAGGTTCCAATTATAAATACCAATTTCCAATTCCAGGTTACCAATTTCCAGGTTTTCCAATATATTTGTCAGCTTTGGAATTCTGGCGAATTAAGAGTTGATTCTAATTCGCTCACTGACATTTTTCTGATTTGTTTCTCGTCAACCAACTCAATGTTAAATGATTTGTAGACTGTGGCGTTTTGTTTGGTGACTTCATAGGGATTGAGAGCGCCCCCTTAATCCATTTAAAATGTGTCGGAGCGTGGAGCGCCGTAGAGCAAATCCGTGATGGAAATCTACACTCATTTATATTAGGCTCGATGATGGTGATTTGAATAAATGTCAAACCCAAAAGCAACAACTTGGCGTCTCTCACCCACTATTGCTGTATTCGCTCTCAACTTTCTAAATCAATGTTGTCAGACTGAGGATACGAGCAGCGAAACGTGTTACTCAATCGCTCAGCTCTAAGATAAAATTCAATACTTTTGAATTACAATGGTATGTATCCTGCGAGGAAATAGCAGCAAAAAACACATTAAAAACGTTCCTTTACAGGAGATAAATGGTTCCTACTCCCTTGGCAATATTTTTACACAAATCTATCTCGTCTGAACTGCAGTTTGTGTTTCGCCCTTATCTGAATCTTCCGTCAGATTTATAACGAGTTTTAGAAATGATAAAATTTCAAATAAGTTATTCATTTCGCGGCGGTAGGGGGAAAAACAATTGAAATGGGATTCTGAGCAGAACAACATGGCCGCCGATTCAGGGGCATTTCACAAAGGAAGCATGGGGCTGCATGAGTTACATTAGGTGCTCACACAAATTGATTAAAACTATACAGGGAGACAGAGGTTAGGACATTCGATATTTTGATTCAAATTTTGATTCGGTCAATTTTGTGAATGGTTGTAATTTCAGATTTCTTGGTTATGTTCAAGAGCATGACATTAACTATTCTGATGGTGAAATCTTTCAAACACTCCCTCTGGTGACACACCAATCAAAATAGTGTTCATGTTTTGGAAATAGCCGGTTTTATCTTTACCAAAACCTGGTAATTCCATAAAAGAGCTTCGGTTATAAAAATTATTTTAGATATCATTTTGGTAATGTCATTTCGTAAGTACATAAAAACGTAATTGAGCAGTAAAGTGATTTTTTCTGCCTTTGCTTACTTTATGGAGTTACATTTTTAACAAAGTTGTTATTATAATAACTAATAGTGTATTAAAATGGTTTGAATAAGTAATTTATAATAAAAAGCGATGCATTTATTACTGAGTATTGGATAAATGTATCTGGCATTAGGCTAAGTTTATTTGTAAAATTCATTCCATATTAACCTAAATTATCCAAATATTAAACCAATGTCAAAACCATCAATGACCATTATTGGTAATTACCAAAGTCATTGTTTTGTTATGTTTAAACGGCTTACGTTTTAATTACGAAGTTTAACGGACTTATAACTATTTTCACGCCCTTTAGATCCAGACGCAAAACGAACAATTGTTTATTATACATATGTTTTTAATCTTATTAAGGTTTTAGCATTTGATAAAGATTTTACATTAAGTTTAAATCTCACCTTCCGTTTGAAACATACTGCCACTATAGATATTATTTCTAAAGAAATTAGCTACTCACACCTACGTAATTTTTTAATAGGAATGTTTTCTAAACTACTGAATACATACGGTTTAGATCCCCTTTAATTGTTTGCCATCTAGCAGAAGTGCAGTTGGAGTGAAATAAAGCGAAAATTTGGGAGTCCAGTTTGACCGACCACAAAATCGCCCGGATGGTCTTAGAGAGATTTTGAAAAACCCATCACTGACAATTAAGACTTCACGAACAAAAAACGAAATATTGAACAAACACACTGAATTGAATTCAAAGAACGTTTATAAGAAATGGAGAATAAATAACGGGTTTCCACTCGAGCAATTTCAAGACCCAATTTGTTGGGTTAAGGGGATGAGGAGAAACCAGCAATTGAAAATGAATGTAAAACATAAACGCGGACATACACATGGACAGCAACCCCCACCGCTTTCACTACCCCCAAAACCCATTGTACATGCTAAACAGCACGTTAATTTTACTTTACTGATATAAACATTAGATATAACCGTGATGAAATGAAAAGTACAAAAGCTCTTGAGAAGAATAATGCTATCAGTTCAAGAGAACCTCTTTCTCTACAGATAAGTTTATAAATGTAAGGATTCTTTATCTAAGCATGCAAGCATTGGCCAGGAACGTCGAGAGAAATATTTAGGAAACAATTTAAATTGCTATTTAGAATTAGATGAAAAAAATCACGTTGAAGGTTACGTGACCTAACGGTCCGTGCGAAATTGGGCAAAATTCAAAGCATACAAAATCAAGATGGAAAACGACTGGCATTTGCAAAGTCCAATGTCTTTGAATGTCTAATTCAATTTTTTTTCTATTTTTTGTTCTTCACATAATATCAATGTTTGTACAAGGTTTAAATAACATTGACTCTGGTTGAGCAAAACGCCTCTAACAGAAATGCCTACCATGAAAAAAAATGTTTATTTCAACAGTTTGCTTCAAATACTTATGAGGAATGTTAAATTACGTTTCATTTGTGTCGACAGCTTTAAATGCCAAAATTAAAAAGAAAAACTGAAAGTGCCTAAGAGGTCAGATGCACCAAGCTCTTGTTAAACTGAACATCATAGCAACTACAAGAAGACCTTATTAGAAGATAAAACAGGTATAACCGAGTGTTATTTTTATTCTGAGTATATTTAACAATGGTCAGTTCAAACATATTTCTTCATTTGCGCACGAAAAGCAGTGCTCTATTATGACACCAAAGTGCCTGAAATCACATCACGTCTTATGTCGCTTTCCCCAATCAATAGTTGAAGAGAATTTCTCACGTCCAAAAGCCTGAGCGGCGCTAACAACTGTATTTGGTTGTAATTAGCGGAATTAGACGAAGCGTAAGGTTGCTATTATTACTGCAATTCCACCTGGAATTACAGGCCCAGATAAAAGCGAACCCTAGGCGGCGGATTAATCGAAACAAACTTTAGAGCACCTGAAAACAAAACAAAACGAGCCCTCGATAATCAAAACCAAGCAGTGGGGTTTTGTTTAATAACGGTAAATACGTCGCCTATAGGGCAGGCAATACTGGATGCAAATTTTGAGCAAACAATTGGAAAAATTATGCGAAAAAAAAGTCGCATGCCCGTTCTATAAATAATTTCAGTGTTTGCATAAAACTCGAATAGCGTGCTTCAATTGTGTTTGTCGCACAAAGCACTGTAGATTTACGTTTGAAATAAACGTCTTTAGGAAACATGTTGAGAATCAATACGTCAAAAATGAATATAAAAACAAATTGCGAAAACGCTTATTTGAAATAACCACACCTAAAGATGCGTCTAAAACAGAGATCTCCAAGATAAGGTACAATAAAGTACTTAACTATTCAATAGGCCTATTAAGTAGTAATGACAAAAATGATAATAATTAAAATTATAAGTAAACGTCTTTTTGGAGGAGGTGGTTATCGTCAACAGGCCGTTTTATTGAATAAAAACAACTGAGAAATGCTTAACATGAACTTTCTTTACATGGTCAGCCACAAAGCTGAGCCAAAAGCATACTTACCATGCAAATAAATTGCTAGCATATTTTTGCTTTAAGTATTTGATATAACTTTATATAAGAAACTTGAAGAAAAACGTAATGCAAACCACAACACAAGGTTGGCATGTAGGGAGGCCCTGACCTAGGAGATAGCATAACAGTGTTTTCACATTTCTTAAACTTTTACACATAAAAGAACACTTAAACTATTAACCAGAGCGTAAACCCTAGTGGACGACCACTTCTACACTGGTGAGAATAAATTTAGCAATTATAATAGGTATTTAAAGGAAAAATGTACGAATATTTTTATTTTTCCATGGTGGGCATGCTTTTAGCTCAGCCTTCAACTGGAAAAAATAAACAATGGATGACCAATACATATTGTGCCAGGCTCTGGCTAAAATTTAATGAACCGTTTATGGGCGACCCTCGCCTGCCACCATATCCGGAAGTCGTCATGAGGTCCGCATCATCAGACTTATCGATTTTTGCCGCCATCTTTGATTCCGTTATCGCGTCACCTAGGCGTTGAGGAGGGCGCCTCGCTTTTATTCATTCATGAATTTTAAGGTGGACGACCATCCAAGACTTCAAAATGCACCTTGGGTGTCTTTTTTTTTTTAAAACAAGCAAAGAAAAAAAGGCAAAACAAAAAACACGATTTCAACCCAGACCCAAATGTTTAACATGCAATGGGAAGATAAGAAACTGGTCTCAAAGTCTTGGATGGCTGCATAAAGCACTCGATGGCATGGCTTAAGAAACTCCAAATTGCCTGTGGGACATAGGGGGCGCTGTTAGGCAAATGGCAAAACCACTGAGCAGGGTCTAAAGCGCTGGTTTTTCGCTTCCAGGGGGCATTTCCAGAAGAAAAATATTTGCATGGGGGCTCTGTTACGCTCGACTGACCAATGGCGAGAGCCGTTGCTGACGTCACGTGGGTCATTCTTTAGAAGGGAGACGAAAACCAAATGGAAATGAGTCGATAACAGCCACAAATGCCTAGCGAGAGCGCCATAGGCCTGTTTGCCAGCACTCCAAGTCTGCCCAAGAACAATGCTTTTTGATATAAGCTGGAACTGCGTAGTATAACTAGTATTCGATCCCTGCTTCCAGCCTAGGGACAAAAACAAACCTCAGCACACGAACAGATATTATCGATTCACGTTGCCCAAATTCGCCTCTTGCAGTGACAGACATTGCGGCGCTCCATCCGCCCGCCTTGCGGATGATGAAACATGGCCGCCATGACGGTGATTAATGGCGCCTTATGGAACCACATTAGAATGCGTAATTGCGAGTCCTGTTTTGCTATGAACAAGCAATGAATAGCGTCACAGAATTAAGCGACGGACGGAGTCTTGGCATTACTGACCACTGGTCAGTACCCAGTGAATTGAGTGCATGGTAGATTTGTAGAAAACTGCTCATCGAGAAAGGCACATTTTAGGAGGAACTGGACGGACTGCACTGTTGTTTAATGCGTCCACTATGTCCTGATTGACATGCTGATGACCTTGGTGGAAAGACCTTAGTGGTACACGTAAATAACAGTACATGCCAGTACATAACAGAGATCATCCTATCATCGTGATGAATTTTTTTAACAAGCCATTAATTTGAAACAGAATGACCACTGATTGAGGTATCTTCATGACGTCCATTCACAAAAGTGACCTAACGATGTCATATTTACGTACCACCAACTACTTTAGTGGTAAATTTATTGATGGGGCTTACGGTAATCAGTAAACTATCGCTCAACACCAATGAAAATGTGACGTGCAAATTTTCTGACTATCAGAATCCATCCCACCATCAGAGTAGTCCATGATCGTTGATCAAACTCAAACTTCATTCAAACTATTTTAATGTTCGACCATTATCATGAGCAGTGGCAAATATATTTGCTATCACGAATCACCAAGGAAAATGCATACAATGCCGTCAAGTGGTTATAGCTTTTCAAATCTATTGTCAACAACAGTGAAAATGCACGGCATTTGTCAAAACTGTCAATCTTTGTGGTTGGAACCACGCAATGTACAAAGAGAGCAGTTGGCATCAATGTCAGTTCTTGGAAATCATGAATATGGAAGACCATTTCATGTCAATGAGCAAATGAAAAGCACCATAAAAGATGAACGCTACAATAGTGGATCTACACTTATCATGGATCCATTATAGTCGTTAAACAAATGTAATGCACCAATTTCTGCAGTTGTTCATAATAAATTCTTTTTGTTATTTTGTCAACTTAATTTTGCACACACACAAATTATAAGGAAATAAATGGAAACCCAAAGAAAAAACGTCTGGTGCAAGTTTAATGCATGTACTACTTTTTCAAAAATATTACCAAATTATGAAGCATATATTGCACATTTCATGTAATTTCTTGATTTCAGAAAGTTTTGCTTAATTTCTGGTCTACGTAGGCCTATATTACATTATCAGAAATAAAAATTGCCCAATCTTTGCTTAATGTTACCATCCTTTAAAAAATGGTTTTCAAATCGTTCAATTCGATATATACATTGTATATCTATGCCAAAATAAGATTATAAATAAATAAATATAGTTTGGCATCAATATGAAATGCAATAGATCAAAAAAAGCAACGCCTTGCTCATTTCGTGGTTCCATTTTAAGTACAATTCAAAGCACCTTTCATTGAATCGAAAAACGTGTTTAGAAAAACTTAAGGAGGGAAAATGGTGAGCAAAAAAACAGGAAATCCGAACGAACTTAATGTAATGAGGAGGAAAAGTAAACCGGCTGAAGATTATGACTCCAGAAATCGCCTTGGAAACACTCGATTGCGTTGCGCGGACCCAGGCTGCAAATTTATCTCGAAAAATAAATTGCTCCCAAATGGACGAATCAGGGGAACTCGCAAAAATACTAATTGGTGCTTAACTCAATCAACTTAATGATCGGAATGAGAACAGGAAAAAAAACGGTCGTTATCACTGCTGGTAGCCCTCAAACCAACGTCTGTATCTGATTACCCAACTGACCATTTATATTAATAGTTCGAACAACGCCAGATCAAATGGATTCTCATCCGCCATCTTTGCTAACCAAGACAAAAGATAACAGAGGAAATGCCACAGGGGCATTGATTACTTGTCCCATTTCGGAAAAAAATTGTTCAACACAAAAATTGCTAGAATTACGTACATGAACTCCATGTCTTTTCACATCAACTGTATTAAATACGTAGTACAACAATTTCAAAAAACAAAATCGATTGTGTATACCAAGTATTAACACAATTTTCGACATTCTCAGCTTAAAAATGACAGTATTATTACTTTTACTATACGTATGTCTTTTTTAGTAATACTAATAATGTGAATTATACATGCACATTCAGATAAGAAACGTATGATTGCGAATAGAACAGATAAAGAAGTAACTGCTCGGAAGCATCGGTTTCTGTAAATCATAATTTAGATAATATACTATAAGGAATTATAAACATTGCGCGCAAATCAATCATTACGTCACGAAAATAATCAAAAAAGAAATTTTAACTACAGTTGCAAACAACTTCCTAGTGTCAAGTTGGATCAATTGCAATAGCAAAATTAGGAAAAAAACATGTTTCATTAATGATCTTATACTCTATATTCTACTTATCATTTGGCAATTACAATAAATAAACTTTTTTCACAGTTTATTGTACAACAAAATCAGTACTTCCTATTCTTACGCGTCATTCCAAAACTGAAAAAAACGTAAAGTAAATGCAGTGATTACAACAAACACTACAGAGAAGCCAATTAACCAAGCAGTGACTTCAATGAACTATGTAACGGGATAAATGCATAATTATGATAAACAATGAAGCGATGGTGAAGGCCAAACACGTATCTGTTCTTCCTGGTATTAATGAGTGAAGCAAACGTTTTGCTGAAACAATGTTTCTGTTAAATCCATTCCACAGAGCTTAGGAAACCCTGCAAACGCATTGCTTGGCCAAGCATATTTGGGTAGCAAAGAAGGCTGATAAAGCAGATGGTAAAGTAGTGAGCGAGCTTATTCTGGTCCTAATATTCGTTTCGCCTGAGCAAATAATTCTCGGCTATAACATTTAATTACTCTCCCATATAAAACACCGAATGGCGTCTTCCCCACCCCCTTCCAGAGGCTATTCAATTAAGTGCACGTAGAACTAATCCTTCGTTATGCGATTTTCGCCTATGTTCTAAGATTATAAACATTTTAGTCATGAAATCCATAATACTCGAGTTGGCCATCGAGAGAATGCTGAGCAAGCTGCAGGTGGTTAATCGGTTTGGGTAATAACGCTCTCAAGATGGCACGATTCCAAAGCTTAAATGGCCGCAATATTAAGAGTCCAATACCAGTATTTTTACAAACATAGACGTACTGGGTCTTTTAAATCATAAAAAATGGTAAACAAATAAATAACGATTACTACAATATTAGTGGGTATGAATAATGGTTTGTGGATGCTTTTAGAAAATTTCTAGATTCTCCTGAAGCGCCTTTACTTATTTTTTCAGCCATTTCACAACTCATCGTGATAATATTTTTAAACAAATGCCAGGCTAAGTCCACATACTGTGCATCCAAACTGATATGTTCTTTCTCTTCCTAGCATCGTAACAATGACGCATTTTCTACGCTGGACCATAGTAATGATTCAACTCAATTTGTCTCGAGTATCCTCTTGCGGAGTGGGTGACAGCAATTCAGCGAAGAGGGTATGAATGACGTGGGTAGGGAATTCAGGAGGGAGTACGTAAAAAGAAAGGGGTAAAAGATAGTGTAAACGATGTCCCCTTTTGAGTCCCCTTGGCAGGACGCCACACTGAGGCAAGTATGTCCATGATCTAAAAATGTACATGTAGATACGTGAAAATTCAAGAAAAAAGTGACTTTTGACTAAGATTTACAACATCATAAAATATTGGTTTCGTGTCTAAAACATCGTCATTGCGAGAACTGACTCAAAATCAACTATTTTAAAATGAAAAAACATCCCTTTCTTCGACAATGAGATCGTGAGAGCTTTAATGGTTAGTATTTATCAAACGTTTTTTTTTTAGAATAGCAGACGCTGACTCCAAATAAACACTATGATGGTCTTAACGAGAAAATGCAACCAAAGCCAAACCTCATTACCCTTAATGCTATTTGTTATTTTCATTTAACTTTGAAGTTTAAGCACATATAATAACTTGCATGACTTCCAAGACTTTGGAATTGAGTTTCAAGAACTTTCAAGGACTCGACAGCTGGAAATTCACTGCATTGCCACTATATTATCGACTATTATCGACAAGTGATTAATTTACTATGAAGGGAAACCAAAAAACTTCAACGTTTACATGACAAATAAGAACACGTCAAAAATAGCATGGTATGGAACAATATTGGAAGTTTTAGCACTTTCTTGAAGCATTAATGTAGTCTAACAGTGTGACTACAGCTGGCAAAAAACACGAATTTAGCACACATGTAGTAGTAGGGCCACCTCTTTTCTCTAGCATTTCAGCCCAAACGACTCTGAGGAAACAGATTACTATGAAGCAGCATGATGCAGCGCCATAGTCGCCGCAAACGCAATTTACACTCGCTTTCTGAACACCCCTAAAGACCAGAAGCCCCTTCGCCACCCCTCGCCATATACACTGCACCCAGCTACGCAGCCACCAGCTGCGCATTATGGAGATTGAGCTTGAAACAGCTGCTTCCTGTTTGGAGGGGAAGCGCCGTAGTTTTTTCCCGCCAACTCTGGAAATGGGAGTAAAAAAACTCCTCACTAACCCCTTTTGTTTTAGCACGCCAGAAAAATCACCCAAAACAACTCCGTAGCGTGGATTCCTAATGTAAACCATCACAGACCAAACGCATATACATCTATACATGTAAGCCTGCCATTAAATTAAACCTGTTTTTTTTCTGTTCGTCCATTACCGCCAAGGCGTAACTGGCGTTAGAGCGCAATTTTGTTTTATATCTATAGAAAAATCGTCAATTTTTGCCACCAGCATTGGCTAAAAATGCGAAAGGCACGCTTCAGCAGCCCACCCGGGTGTTACTAAAATCCCATTCGCACCTAATTGCTAAATAACTGCAGCTGGGTTCGAGCTTGGTTTGTTTTTTTTCTTGCGAAATAATGTTTGAATACATACGCCACGATACAATACAGTAGTCAGTCGATATAAAGAATTCGTTAAATCGAAATATCGAAAACAGAAAAATAAAAAATGCATAATAAATGAGACAAAGAATCCCAGACTTTTATGCAATGGTAACTTAGTTAATGGTAGTCCATAAAGATTGTTCGAGGTTGGATTGGGTTGTAAAGGTTGACATGATTTGGACGATAAAATAACACTTGATTATTTAAAGAAATGTTATGATCCATTAATTTGTTTCGAATTTGTTTGAAACAAACGATGTATTTTGATGTCATGTTATGCGTAAAGGTGACTTTATTTTGATTCAAATTTGCTATTATTTAGAATAGAAAGTAGAACAGAATATATTAGTCACATTGACACATCTGTTTTTGGTGCTTTTTTGTCCATATTAGATTAACTTTGTCATTTGGAACATTTGTGATTCCTGGAACGGAATAGTCATTTAAAGTAGTTGCCCAATTCTGACAAAAATTGTAAAAACATGGGGGCAGGAAGGGGAAAAAATCGACTTTTTGATAGTTGTATTTTATGGACAGCTCCTCACTCAGTTGAGCTTCGTAAACCTTATACTGGTGTAACCCAGGCAGCAGTCTTACATTATCCATTACATTTCTAATTGATGGATTTAAAATACATTTCACGCTCCAATTAAACGAACAAACAATATAATGAAGTTGATGGAATACAGGGTGAACCAAAATATTCGATAAACGAATCTGAAAAGTAAATATTTTGGTAACTGCAGATGCAATGCCAGCATTATAATGCATTATGATAATATTTGTCGCACACTAAATTCAAAAATAATTAACTGCATATGAGAGAGAACCTGAAGATGAAATTATTTGGTCAAGTTAAAATGAATTCCAATTTAGAAATTAAGTAAAAAAAACAATAAATCAGACAGAAAACCAAATTAATCGTAAATAATAAAATTAAAGGATGATGTCTCTTACCAAATTCCGCTTGACTTAAAATGAAAACCAAATAAGGCTAAAAAAATTAACTGGACTTACCTAAAATCAGAAAAAAAGGATATATTAATCACTTATGAATAACACGACGTAATAAAAACATATTGCACCAATTCCGATACAAAAAATTATGACTGCCTCATGTGCAAATATTAAAATGTAAAACAAGTTTGTCACAGTCCAATGAAATATTCCTTCCCAAAATTAATCTTTTCTGACAAACTGCACAATGGACAACGTTTAACCTTAGTTTTTAAGGGGACTTAACAATATTGACAAACTTTGTCGTGGTTCTGGAGAGCATATGCCATGTCATGTCCACGATGGTCACTCAGCCGTAGAGAAGGAAGGAAGGAAAAGGGGAGGGGGGAAGACACACGACCCTTGTTATTTTTGCACCTTGTTTTTTTGCCTCCTCTCCCCCTACACTCAACCATGGAAACGTGTTGAACTGACCGTTGGCTCAAGCGTTCGCTCTTTGCTTACTGATCATGATTGACGATGTCAAGATTGAAAAGGAGGGCCAAAATGGCGGTAGGGGAGGACGTATGAATAAATGCACTACGAAGAGCTTTTATGGGAAATCGAATACGCGTACATCAAAAATATATATGCGCTAGGGAGAAGGAGGGGGAATTTAAGCAAAGTATGGCTAAATACAGTCACCATGGATGAAAAGACAAGCAATAATGGTGATATGACGAATCCAAAATGCAGGAGCCGTGCAGTAATCCTTCCACTGTCAATGCAGCCACCAAATCCAGTCCTGTTGCTTTTATCCCCTCCAAAAAAAATCTCGTTTTATCCCCCTACTCACCCATTCACATGCCATGAGTCAGACTTTATCATGCATGAACTCCCAAGATAACTGTGCTTGCATCAGACACGGATGGAAACAACAAGTAATAAAAAAGCATGACATACAGGGTAACTCAGAAACTGAGCATCAATCTCAACAACGAAATAGCCCGAGCCAAACCTGCCTTGAAACGTCGATAAGAGCTTTAAATGGTCGAAAAAGGGTATGTTTTGCTTTTCTCAAAGTTTTAATAGCATGTAATATATTTAATAAAAACATTGTTCATTCAAAAAGAATAGGCACTGTGAAATGATTTCAAAACTATACGTAAGATTTCCCAAATAAAGTTACTTTGAAACGTATGAAAGGAAAACGCAAGAAACACTAAAATGACATCTAGAAAAAAACATGCTCTAACTGGTTTTATAAATCAGCCTTCAAAAAATGTCAACTTTCTTAATGGATAGTCCTTAATGGCGATATGAAGATATGAAGTTAATTGATTTGGGTTCTATGATTGGAAATACTAGATAAACTCATTTTGTGACTTGCAACATTCTGTTTATACGCAAAAAATATTAAGATTTAAGGAAAATATGTTAATGGGAATAAACGTTTTTATCTTTAAGTTTTGTTGTAAAAAGTCATTGAAAAGGTTTTTTTTAAGGTTTATTAGTATTCTACGATGTTAAAAACATTCAAGATCTTCTAGAAAGTTCTTCTTAAGAACTAAATTACGTTCAGCCAAATAAATGAAATATTTCGACAAAATGGCACACCGCATATGTACAGCTCGTTAAAATCGTTCATTATAAAACCTTTAAATTATTCATTACTTAAAAATACTCTAGATAAAGATAAAGTGTCACTGACTGCAAGCAACATTTCCATAAATAACTGACAGGCTACTTGGAGGTGCAATATACTTGATATACATCTGTGAATAATGACCATATACAATACATGTATGTGGACATATGAGGCCATCATGGAATAAAATCACGAAGGTCGATGTTAATGAGTATGCAAAATGCTTTGTGTTTTGCACCAAAGGAGACGCAATTTTTGAAAGGCTCTCAACTGACATCTGCCGTACGTGTTTTGAGCATGTTAATTCCAAATACACAAGTCACTAATTAATCACGGTGGACGTGTTGACAAATAACAGTAACATGCTGCTATCATTTGACACCTTTTCGAAATGCGCATTTGAAAAACACGTTTCCATAACGCCTTTTACGAGTAAATGTGGTGGCAATTTTGAGTAAGAGGGTATGCCAGTAACCGCTGGAGATAATCTACATGAGCTTCTAACAAATATTTCCAGGAACCAGTCCCATTTACGGCATTGAAATAAACCAGTATCGAATCAGGGGTGGTGACATCAGTTAACTATCAACAAATGTGTGACTTTGCAAGATGCATTTCCAACAGCAATTATAGAAATGTGAACATGTCATAAATTCGCATTTGACCAAACATGTATTTAAAATTCCCTATAAATATATATTTTAAAAAAATGCTTGAACTTGATTTTGAACAAAACTAATAATACTACTACTCTATAATATGAATTTACAGAATGTTTCACATGAAACAAATATTACGATTGACTATGGGCATCTTCAGCTGTTTATCATTTTGAGGTGTACACAAATTGGCATCTGACCATAAACGTTTTAAAACGAATATCGTTTTAAATTTCACTTTAAATAAAATTTAATTACATCATTAACAGGCTATAATGGTTCTACTTTCTCACAATGTTCCGAGATCCCAATCGAAATTTAATTCCAAACGCCCCCGACTTTTTTTCCTTTTTTTAGGAAAAATTTGCATGACTGTCAAAAATGTTTATAGAATATACTGTAAAATATTACCAATTACTAATACTGTAATGTGTTATTTCAAAAGTTGAAAGTGTGCTATGGAAAATAGGGAAATTCTTAAGTTCTATTATTAGACAAGTGTGACAAGATATAATCTATCTTAAGCAGTAGCATATGCAATAATTTGAGGTTATGGTGGTTTAAGGTTAGCATTTTACTTGATGAAATGTCCCTGACTTTTGCATTACAAATTAAAATTTCCCCAATTTTACATGTGATCCAGATGGCAGCACCATAGATACCACGTTCAGGTGGCAAGATGTAAGCAACGCATTAATAAGCAAGGCTTGTTTTGCACCTTGTAGGCACCTTTGGAAAGCGCCTCTGATGAGCAACTAAAGAACTAATGATTTTCCCTGAAGAAAGAGAAGACGAGTCAATGCAATGGGGGCGCTGGTGCTTGTTCGGCGTTAATTCAACGGCGCTCTAGCTTTTGTCTAGCCATTAATAGAGTACATGCTGTAAAGGCGAAGCATTACAGTAAATCTTGGGTGGAAACAAAGCAAAGTGTCCATCGCACATAACCTCGCTGCTGAAATCTCGTTGGCAGCGAGAACATTTAAGTGCACCAGATCTGCTCTTCATTGTTACACGGGTGCAGTTAGCGAGAGGCCAATGACAAAAGGCCTTTTTAAATACTGTAGCCGAAAAGAAAAGGAGATTACGTTTGGAAAACCCGGTCAAACAATAACCGGGGTAGGGGGCGCTGAGGTGGCCAGGGGTCAACATCTGAATGAAAGCCATCGCTGCACAATGGCGAAAAGAACAGAGGAAATGGCACGAAATAAAACAGTTGACTCTGGCTCCATTGAAAAAGACAAGGCTCAACTGATGACTGTTTGGACAACAAATCCATTTAGCAATATCAAGTTGCTGACCTCCCAGCCTAGTGAAGAGTGTCCAGTTGCCAAATGGTCTGAATTTATTCCCTCCACCCCTCCATATACATCTCCGACACAGATCATGATGCAACCCATTTTGGCAACGTTACTGCTATCATCAATCTGCCAATGATGAAAAGATGTAAAATGATGAAAAGAACTAAAGAACCGCCCATAAACTACGTCAGAGGTTGAAGATGATGAAGGTTCACGTAGGATCATCATGAACTACACTTTACTAAGTTTACTATGCGTTAATAATCTATTAATTCTAAATTAACGGGTTCTTTCGAAAAATATACAAAAATACATGCATTACGTTTTCTTTGCGGAACAAATCATTTTGCGAATTTTTTTTTTTGTTAAATTGTAAAATAAATGTATGAAAATCAACTACAACTTTGGCGACCATTTCAAACGAAATCATTTTTTTGACAACAGCCTATGAGTCATTTCGAGATTCAGTGAAATTTACCTTCCCCTCCCCATTTAATACTAAACAAGTAGAAACGCCCAAACCATTCATTGTGGTCCCTAATCAGAAGTTACACACGAAACCATCTGCTTCTGTTTCACCATGTGTGCTATTACGAATTATTCCGTATTTAACGGCACTCAAATCCCTATTTTGCACCCTACATGTAGTCCTAATTGCAATAAATTGACGATTGTCTGCTGTTTTTACTGCCCCTCCTAAAGCACCCCTCACCTCATGGGCAAATCAAGGAGAGGCCACCGGAAACTGACCCTCCACCTCACGAACTGCACGTTTTCGTCCAGCTGACCATTACCATTTGCTTTCACTGACTCCCACCCCTTAATAGGGTATATTTTGGGTTAGTACAGACCGAGGGAGCACCCTAATGCAGTGGGAAGGAGGTCAAGCTTATGGCTAGCAATTTGGGTGTGGAAAGATAAAAAGGTATGGGGGGTTGAAAACAGTAGACACGAATCACCTGTGCAGAGCATATATGGTGCTTCAAAAGTCCCAGGGTTTTCAAAGCAGTGCTAGCTTTGCGGAGCATCTTAGGATTAAAAAGCTTTCTTATGAAAATCTGCATGACTTATCAACAAAAAATAGCATAAAATATCGAGTTACCAACTATTGTAATGAATATAACAAAAATTCCAAACGCTGAGAAAATAAAGCTTAAACCTTTAGCGTAGAAAATATTTTAAAAATTAAAGTGGAAAATTCAACTAAATACTTTCAATACCGCTGCTATTCTTATTGAAATTGTAATTTTACCATGTTGAACAGCCATGTCAATCAAAATGAGCATTTGTAAGGAAGCTGTACACTAAGGGCGTCCATCAAAAAGTAGAATTTTGGATTCCTTCACCCCACCCTTATTCCATTATCTAAATTGGACAACCCCTCTTCCCCTTGCTTTGACCCGTCCCATATAGATCGCTATTTAATTTATTTGGACAAAAATCCGCCATTTTAAAAACTGTACTATTTCTTAATTAAATGACATCCAAATTTGAGACAAACATCTAACTTATAAACACTCAAATTTATATTTAATGGATCATCAACACTTTAAAAAAGAAGAATCAATAAAGTTAACTGAAGGCGTTGTTAGCAAATCGTCCTTTGTAACAATGTTTATGCATGTCATTATACATAAGAAATGACCAATGAATGACGTTTATGCGTAGAACAGAATGATTTAAGCTCACAAAATTGATCCAAATGACGTAATTCTTACGAACTCGATAACTAACAAGTTAATTTGTATTCAGGAGCTTAAAACTTGCACAAAACTACTGCCTCCCCCCTCTAGTTTATCGTTTGATTTCTGTTCACCCTCTTCCTCCTTCAAAAACACTTATTTTCTGTCGTAAAACTACCATTTCTTTAAAAAGAATGCCTCATCAAACAACTTATTAATACAAAGAAACACCCACATATCAAGAAGATGTATTTACCACACTATACTTAAATCAAAAGCATCGTGAAATATTACAAGATTAGCCAAATTTATTTTCAAACACGCAGTTAAAGATTAAGGCATAGCAATTATTATCCACAATACAAACAGGTAGGAGTGCAGAACGTTTTTTGGATAGCCCGCGTCAAGAGGGGTAGGGGTGGCAGAAAAAAACCGAAATGGATTAGTGGTGAGAAGATAAATCTATCTTACGCGGATTTAATTGCGTTGCACGGCCACGTCTGGTAATCCAGGTAGAAAAGCAAAGACCCTTAACGGTGCTGTTGAATAATCCCCGTAATAAATGGCGCCTTCATAAACAACCGTTAAAGGCGAAAAATTGGACGGGCAAAATGCGTTCAATCAATGTTAATACGTTGCTAAGGGGGAGTTCGTGAGAGTCTTATAAAGTTTTTTGCAGGTAAAAAAATAAAGCAGGGAATAGCGAAATAATAACGGTGAAGATGTGATCAGCAAACCCTCTTTGCGTCAACGCCTTGACTTACAGGCATGAAAAAAATCAATTAACAGTGAGGATTTTATGGGAAGGCCCCCGAGAATTATAGTTGCTTGCATTTTTTTTGGGATTAAAATCTGACAACTGCATGTCCTAATTGAATATCCATTCACAATCTTAAAGGGGAACTGAGCGAAATCTCACCATATAGATACATATACACAAGCCCGTTAGGGCGCTGTTAGTTTGTCCAATATGTATTAACCATTATTCTATTTTAGGACTAATTGAGCTATGGGACTATCCATAAAGGTTAACGTACATCAAAAGTCAACTTTTGATGGCTGGGATACCTGCATACGTCTTTAAAAGGAATGACGTCCATTTCAGATGACTTCGACTGCATGTAATTGTTATATTTACGTACTATCTTTGTGGGTCTGTCATATGGGTCAGTGATCTTTATTGTTTAGTTAAATGTGCGAATTTACCGACTTTTCTCCCCTTTAATATTTGAAGAATTCACTAGAACCATACAACGTAGTTAGTGATAAAATTCACTGAACCCCATCCTGGGCCTTCCATAAGAGCTCTTACTATCAATGCCAAAATTCCTCGGTGGACGTGCCTCCTAAATCATTTATGAATTAGGCACGGTGCAGCGATATGCCTGCAAATAGCTTAGTGAAATCAAGCGAAAAATTATGCAAATTAATGGACATGCGATGACCGCCTATCAGCTTAAGCAGAAGCGAACTCACGATTAGGGAATATATAACCTCAAGCCTAATGTGCACAGTAGTTAAGTTATCAAAACAACAAAGCCAGGGATGGAAGTAATTTAAAACAAATTTACCGATAAGCATTTTCAAAAACTATGCCCTTAGCGTTAAATTTAATACAAAAAATATCAATTAGAAACACAATGCCCATTTTAATAGGCCTATAATTGGTTTTCCTTTGTATCTTATGAATTTTGTTTTCCATTAAAAAAAAATCTGAAAAGAGGGTCATGACATTAAACGTGTAGCTCTCAAAAATATATAATCTTCACCACTTCATTTGCAGTTACACGAGTGGGGGAGGGGTGCAGTTCTGAGTGGGGAAGCTATGAAACAATCCCGTAAGATTAAGACAAATGAAAACGAAACGATTTTTAATTGCAGCCGGCTGTCATGAATACAAGAGCATAAAATCTGCATTCGTGATTAGTCTCAAGCACGGCTGGGGAAATTCTAGCATATAAAAAACCCTACTAGACAAATGTATTTTTCGATGACCAGAGCCACTATTGATTCAAGACCATCTGCCATAGGCAGCGTACGCTTAATTAAATTATTTAAATTAGGCAACAGATGCACGAATATCTTATTGCAGATGGTGGACACTTCACCGAAGTGATTGATTCTCGCATCAGCGGTTGGCCGAGCAATTAATGAGCGAGCCCTGAGAGCGAAACCTCCTGCTGCTGTTTGCATTTTAGGCCTATTAATGCCGCATTTATCGCAAACTTTGTTTGTGAATACGGTCAAAGAACTTTACTTCAAGCTCTACCATCGTAATTCAAAGCGGGCTAGAGGTATAATGAGTTCGGATCCATGTCCTTTTGGAGCTGGAGGAAATTCACTGACATCAGACTAACATACACTGTACACGTACATGCGGTTTTAGCCTCAACGTCCGGCATGCACCATGACGTGCATTCCTTCCGGCTATGCAGACAAGATAGCAGCCGTTGAAATTCTGATTTAATTGCAGTGTCCGACGTTTTCTCCTCTGCTTTGAAAATCAACTCTTTCGATGCAGTGAATATGCCTCTGTCTTCATGGGCCCCCAAAAATACAATCGATAAGGTAGACTTTTTGACAATCTGCTCCATACTTCTTTGGTTAAATATTGTCCAAATATAACGTCA
>JAQIXS010000983.1:0-35636 GCA_034700785.1 Rossiulus vilnensis | reverse complement strand
GAAGTATTCACATGATAAAAAATATTCCTTAGCTGTCCAATCAGTCAATAACGACTACAGAACAATACTGATTACTGACCAAAATAATACAGGACAATGTCCCGTACCATAAAGACGTGCATTGGTAATTTATTTATTATTGAAAACATACAGTTACTCAGTATAAAACACGCCAAATTAAGTAAATATTCATTTTATCTACAACCAGTTGTTAGCATTGATGTCCTCAAATGACATCTGCTGCCATGATTTTTTATCCTGAGTTAAGGAGTTAGTCACTGATCAGTTACTCCTGAGGTATGAAACCTTGCCCCTGAGCACATTGGAGGATCCAGAACACATTAATTTTTTTATTATAATATGACTTATTACTGGTTATACTTGTTTTTGTACTAACTACAAATACCAGTGTTTTTAAACTACCAATCTTGGACCTAATCATGAATATTGTCTTATATGTTGTTACTATTTTTCAAGGAATGGTATTTACATGTAATGGACTGCCAAAGGCCAAAATAGTACAATAACACCAATTACGGAATTTAGGCTACATGTCTGTGAATTTTTAATCAGTAATAATTGAGCCTGAAGTGCCCGGTCTGCATTAGTGAGCTTCCGGGATCCTCGGATTTACTGAGGTTAGGTCAAAACCCGGATAATCCGAGGTATCGGATTAACCGAGGTTAGGAACAAAACCCGGATAACCGAGGTCTCGGATTAACCAATGGAGCATGTCTTTGCATACAAACCTATATGTATATAAATTATGTAGAATACGATATTAATCTGAAGTAGTTGGATAAAACGTATTTTCCAGGAAAATTGTATTGTGATAGAAAGCTGGACAAAGTATTTCGCCGTCGAAGGAAGAGAAATTAGTAAAATCCAAAAATCGAACTCTATAGATCTACGTCCAACTTTTTAGGCTTCGGATTTATTGCCATGATAGTTAACTCATGATATTCACGAAAATCACTTTGATTGGGCACCATGCCACACCTAGCCTTCTCGCCCGAACGTTTGCGTCCACTTTAGAGGTGTGAACTCGACGCGTCTACTGTGCGTTCTAATCCATGTAAGCCTCCCAACATGGTGGCCTCGGCTCAATCCAGCTTCACTTTCAAATGACGTCATTATTCGATGATATACTAATCGGTGGCTGTGAGTTTCCGTTGATAGTGGACGAATGTGCCGTCTGTCAAACATGCGCTAATTTGTTACGAAAAAAGTTTATTTTTAATATAAATATTGTCTTTAGTCGATTAAATAATTGTAAAAATGGATAATGGAAACGCAGACGATCGTGTTATCACTGACGAAGTACAAAATGATATAACTGAAGAGAATTTAGAGGCAGTCATTGACGGTATTTATCTCGGCATACAAGGGATGTATTTTGATGCATAGGGAAAATAATGAAGGTAATGAATATTTTCGTGTAGCTGCCAAGGTCAGTTCTGAATCGCTAGGCAAACTATGCACTGGGTTTGTAGAACTTTATGTAGAAGACTTGAAATCAGTAACAAATCCGTTAGATGAATTAAAGTGAGTATAATATACCGTATTTTGACTGTAAATATACCGGTTTTTAAAGAACGTATAATCGTGAAAATGCCTTCTCTATCCTGCAGCCGCAACCAAGAAGTGTTAATAGAAACTATTCTACAAGAAAATGCCAGGTATAATGAGGCCAAACAGGCGTTAAACTTGGAAGAAATGGTATGGAACACTTGTTATATTTTTAGTGGGACGGGTATGAGAATTTACTGTGTAATATCGTATGTCGTGACAGTTTTATCTTTATTGACACGTTATCCGGTTCTTAAGCAAAACATGCAAGTGTCTGATAAGATAAAATATTTGGAACGAAGTATATTTCTACTTTTTGCAAGTTTTAAAAACAATTCTACAATTTCAAGTTATGAAGTTAAATAAATGTCATAAATGAAAGAAAAAAATTGAAAATAATTAACTTTCGAATTTTAACTTATTTATGCTAGAAAACAGATCATAATTTCAACAAAAAAAATATATATGCCCTTCTTATGCCTGTCATTTTTATATTGAAAGAAGCTGACACCCCCCAACTTAGTTATGCTATCAGGGAGTACACTGCATATTTTTTACTTTTCCTTTTTTAAATTTCACTTTAAGACTCCCTGCATTACTTTCCCACATATACTAGAAGGCAAAATTACTTACCACATCTATCATGCTGAACTCTAAATAACCAATTATTTCATATGCTTATCTTTTTTTTCAGTTTAGCAGAATAGCTCAATATCAGGCAAAATTAGTTCTGATTAAAAAAGATATGGTCTCTTTGCATGAAAAAGCAGTGAAACTCAAGGTATTAATGCACAACTTGTTGTTGATACTACTTTCATTTACTTTTGTATTTCCATGTATCTATAATTGTTACAATTTTCATTCTGAACAGAAAAGATCATTGAAATTACAAACATTGAAAGAAAAAGAAAGTGGATCCAAGGAAACTGCAATGCTATCATAACTATTAAGATATATATTATTACAATTTAGTTCAACTTTTTGTTGAACATAACGTTTTTGTACAAATTATTTACGAATTGTTTAAATTAAACAAGGAGAAAGTTGCATCCAGTATATATAAACTATTAAAACTGAAAGTAACTAGTTATGCCATGTATAAAAATAGTCCCAATCGGCACAATTACAACATTGCACAGAAAGCATATTTTTGAGATTCAATATGTATGACGTAAATGTCATACATTGTAAAACCAGTGGATGTTAATTCCTATCATGCACACTCAAAAGAGATGATCACATCATTATTGCCCAACATAAACTCTACTTCTCTTCTCAAGCTAAAATAGATTTCCTGAGTTAAATTATGCAGGTATAAGGAGATAGCATAATTGATTTGCTAAAGAAGTGGCATTATTGCACTGAAAAATACATAAAGAAAAACCCCGAGAATTAGAATTATGACCAAATTAATATTTAAAAATATCTTTGCAATCCTGTCCTGGTGCAGACGTGAGAGTTTCTCCAGATGGTCACGCATCACTGCAGCTTGTTGATCTGCACGCCCTTCATAATCATAGCCACAAAACCAATAGTATGCTTTCTTCCATTTTGGCAAGTCTTCAGCTAACTCAGCAGATTGTTGACAATTATCTAGTTAAGTAATGAAAAAAAGTGCGATATTAAATTTAATAAAGATCTGCGTAAAAAAAACTTTCAGAACAATTATGACAAAAACCAGCATACAATTATTGTGTACCTTAAGTTAAGGAAAATAAATCCTAACCTGTTTTGAAATCATGCTGCAAATCCCCATTTTGCATATCTGTCAAAGTTTTGGTGCTGTTATCAGCACTTATATTATTTGAAGGTTGGTATGACATTTCTACATGTTCAATTTCATCAGTTCTGTTCCTTCTGTCAAACCTCGTCCAATAAGTGGTTCGAATCAACTATAAATATATACACGCATATAAATATGCCACTGTATACCAATATTTTCTTGAAATAACCATCATGAACAGCTATGAAAGCTTAAACAATTACCCGCGAAGGATCTGTTGGCTTAGTGCAGTAGCGTATGCCAACAGCTACAATGATTGTGAGCCAAAATAAAATTTATGCAAAATACATGTAATGAAGGTTTACTATAAACGACGATCTCGTGTCGACTTCACCACTTGCTGGTTCTGTGTAGTTAAAATCTAAAATCATTTGCACCAAACCAAGGATGAATCCCATTATAAGAGACCAAAATGCTCCCTGAAACGAAAAGGATACAATTTAGATACTTAGATTTCAAACAAAGTACAGTGTACATGTAAATGTCTTCAACATAATAATAACACGTACTGTTTCATTTAGTCTTTTGATAAAAACGGAAACCAAGTACACAGCTGCGATATCGGGTGGGGACAAATAGGCCGCAATAGCTTGGATATAAATGTGGAGTTGGCCGCCTTGCATTTGCAGAATGACAGGAATCCATGCTACGCTGGCTGTTACCATAAAGCAACGAATGACCTAACATGAAAACAAACTAATTTTATTAACTGATAGCTAAGAAGTCAGGAATCCTCCTGACCAATGCAATTAATCATTGTAAAAAATCAAGTTTATGAGCTAAGAAAGCGTTATGTTACTACAGCAACATCACTTTTAAAAGAAAATGCTATCATCGTACTTTCCAACTACAAGTAGCTCCGAATTACTAGCACGTGGTCTCATGAATCTCCATATGTCCATTGTGAACAGCGTGCTTACACTATTAAAAACTGACGTCAAATCTGACATCAAGGCAGCGAGCATTACGGCAAACATTATGCCACGCATTCCTGCAGGACAGGACAAACGAGTTTTAAAGTGAAACGACGTTAAAGAATTGTCATTGTTTAGCTGCAACGTCTGTAAACAATACTCGCCTTGAGGCATCAGTTCCAAAATCAATTTTGGGTATGCGAGGTTCGAACAACCTAGCCGACTTCCGCAATATTCTTCACATAACTCAGGTTTCACGCAACCGACAACATCTGGCAACAACAAAACGAAAAAGATACATCAGAAAATTGTAAATGAACACTGTTTTCAATTGTAAATGAACACTGTTTTCAATAAGCATGCATAAGTTGAATTAACATAGTTTGTTAGGCAAATAGTGAAGTTTCATTTCCTATAATTTGTGGTGAACTGTAGATTTCCACAAATCAAAATTTAACTTATTTTCAAAAGAATTCACGCATCATAACCAATGCAGTTTAAGTTAAAAAAACAAATTTGATTATCAAATGCAAATAACTTATTAAAAACAGGTGATATTAATCCCAGGCAATTTTGTTGACAGTTCATTAACATGTCATGTAACTACAATAAAATGTATAATATATAATATGCACACTTTATAATTACCAGGATAAAGGACCCTGCTAATCATCCCTGGCAATACAATAAAAAAAATTGGCAAAAACTTGATATAACTAGCAAAGAGAGTGGCCCCTTGAGCATGAGATAGGGATTTGGCCGCCAGTGCCCTTTGAACCATCATCTAGAAAAGCAAAACAAACGTTCTGTAGTAAAACATTATGCAATGGCAATTGAGATGGAAACCGTTGAGATTGATCTCATAATAGTAAGGCAATTCAGCATTGCGTGCATACTGTATAAACCAACTGGTATAAATTCAAAGTGAAACAAGGTCATCCATATGCAACTTCGCCATAATTTTGGCCTCCTTGCATATGGCATACTCTGTATTCACAAAACACCAGCAGCCCATCTATCATTACAGTAAAAAATTGTTAGAATTACTTGATCCGTGCACCAATACCATATCGAAGCTGGTGTCTGTCCAAGCAAAAAACCTGGCCATGGCATATCTGAATTAACAGGATCACGAAGCATTACCCAGGCGTCGTCTCTTGGAATACCACATGTGGTGTTGGGAATACCTACTTTAGGTATTGCATATTGATATTTTTCTTTTAATCCCTCAATTCCACCAACAACCACAAAACCTACAGAAAAAATTGCAGGGGAAATCTATGAATGACGAGACCCTTAATTTAAAGTGAGCAAGCCTAAATATTAGCTTTTTGGAAAAGATTTAGGTACAAAACATTTAAAATCGGCCATTGCTTTCTGAAAAACCAACTGTAATACGCACTTTTAATCATTAGAATGCTGGCTCCAATAATCATTACAAAAAATTGCAGTGTATCGGTGTAAATAACTGCAGCCAGATCTCCTGAAAAATGACAAATGTATATTTTAAGCGTTTTACGTTAAAAATTCAATTTCTAATGCTTAAGGAATTTCTGACCTGTAAGCTCCGCCACTTTTATGTTTTGTTGCTATGCTTATGCTGACAATTATCTACTTGAACTATTTTAATTCTGCGTTTTAAACTTTCATTTTAGCAGAAAGGAGAATCGATATTTTAATAAATAATGCTGGTGTACTTTATATGCCCAGATCGATCACTGAGGATGGCAATGAAATCACATTTCAAACAAATTACCTAGGTAAGAAACAAATATGCATGTTAAAGGTTTCACAATAGTTTAAAATGTAGGACTAATTTTCATAATTCTCATGTGCCCTATGATGTATTTTCTTCAGTTTCATTTTCTCGTATTAGCTACATTCGATAATTATCATAGAATATTGATGTTTCTATGAATTGCAGGTCATTTTCTGCTGACACTGCTTCGTCTTGATCGCCTGAAGGAATGTGCACCCACTCGCATCATCAATATATCATCAATGGCATATAAAGAGTGTCCAGCAATTCAATTCGAAGACCTACTTGCGGAAAAAGCCTTTGACCCCAGGAAGGCATATGCCATTCCAAATTGGCCCAAGTTATGTTTACTCATATCTTAGCAAAGAAATTGGAAGGTACAGTTAAGTTCATTGCTGAAATAGTTTACATTCTTTGACAGGTAGCAAATAATAAAAAAGTTAGAAGTTCATTTACATGTAGTTTAAAATATCTAAAATGAAAATTTGAATAAAAGAAAAATATTAGAAACATTTTAAATTTATTTTAAACTACACAGTAAATCGGTCAAAACCAAGTCAAGGTGGCAAGTCTGCTAATAATCTTGAATATCTCATTAAAAATTTCATCGGAGGGTTCAGTCAATAAGGTGGATGTAATGTTACAAACGTGATCAAAATTTATATGTACATTCCATGTTGCCTTAGGACAACCCTGTAGTTATGGCTTGCTGCGTCTCAATTTTTCTCACATGCTTCCTGGATTCTATCTTAATCTTTTGGAATAAAAATAATGGAACTTCACCGCGTTTCTACTTACAGGCACATGAGTGACTGTAAATGCCTTGCACCCTGGATGTATAGATAATGCAGTATTCAAAACCTACCCATGGCTCGGCCTCAGCAATTCCTTTATAAAAATTCTAAACTATGTTGCATTAAAGCTGTGTTTCAAGACTCCAGAAGAAGGCGCTCAAACCACCATACATTGTGCAAAATCAAGCCAGTGTGAAGAGACAACTGGCAGCTATTTAAGGTTTAGTTTTTATGTTATTTCCTAATCAACTCTTGTTAAGATTGTGACTTTTAACAATATTTATACCATCAGCCAAAAACAGTGCTATGTATTAGAGGTGGTCTTGAACTATGATCTTTTTTGTAAAAACGGCAATTACGAATTGATATCAATTTAATAATAATTATTACAAAGTTTTTAGTACATGGTACTAAAAACTTTGTTAAAAGGAACAAAGTTGAAATTGGTGTAGTTCAATTTGCAACATTTGAGTGCATTTTACTTCATTGATACATTTGATTCTAGGGATTGTGCTGTTAAACAAATATTGCCTCATGCTTTGAACGGTTCTGCTTCTAATAAGTTGTGGGAAGAAAGCCTAAGACTTGTCAGATCGCCTCAAAAATAATATACCTCAATTGCGAACATTGCTGAAGCAAGAAATACAAACACTACGGGTAATTTTTAAAACATTTTCTTGAACTTCGTTTGAACGTTGTGTCTTTTGTCTGTACTGTTCATCGTTTATCGAGATCCGTTAAAATTTTCAGCACTGGTAGGGACCAGATCTTGCATCTGCCAGTTTCGAGCATTAAAAGCAGGTACTCTACCTCTGAGCCACCCTGGTATACTAAACGAGGAGCGTTAAAATTTGTATACGAAAAGTTGTACCTGAAAACGTAGTTTTTTTATGACATCTTATCTATTTTCACTTTAACCAATTTTTCGTCTATTACAGTATAACCATGTCATCCTTCCAAAATACTCATCACCAGATTGCATTTTGTATTTGTTATATTATATAAAAATTTACTGTTTACATTATTACCTGTGATAAAAGATGATGTTTGTACTTATTAATATAGACATTTATATAAAATGCAGCAATTTAAAGTTCAAATGAGATTACCAGATGCTTTACAAAGTTTAAAAAATTCCATCAGTTTTCCTGATTTTAAACACGTTACCGTAATGACCCGAGTTATGTGACCTGACATAAGTCAAAGTTACATAAATGTACATGCATGTACAAATTGCAAAAATTAAATTAAAATTGAAAGAACTGGGTGGCAGAGGGGTCACAAGACTTTTTCATATGAACACTGAACATTTGTGTTCACATGTAAATTCCTCTGTAAAGAAAATTATATTTTTAGAGTAAACTGGTGTATCAGCAAATACTGCCATTTATTAATAACGGTTTTCTAGAAATTTGGCCCGCAAAATGAGAGGTATGTTTAGGAGTTTAGTGTAAGTCCATTGTAAGTTATACAAAGAGAGTTATTGATGCTCTACTATATTTATTGGATCCTTAATTAGATTTCTTCAAAAGAAGAAAGATAACAAAAACACAATTAAGTTTAAGAATAATTCCTGTTTACTTAATCAAAGTCGTTGAAGTTATGTGGATATTCGTTGGTGTCTATATTTGCCTAACCTCTGGCCACTGAGCTTTGAAAAATGACTTAATGCTAAGGATGTGTAGGTTATCACACATTGCGAAGAAAACATTTGATGGATTTACTGGAATATTATTTTAATGTACCTCATGGTTTATTAACATGTTTTACACAAAGGACATTCCATGAATTCTATTTTACATTGATTTCCAATACAAATAGAAGCTTCTGTGCAATTTAGCAGGTAAATACATGTAACTGATGTTATAAAAGACTAACTTCAAGATTTATCAATGTTTTCAAGCTTAATTGCCTATTTGGGCACACATTTGCTTATTTCACTGATTATTACCTTGCATACTAGAATGTTTGTATTTGAAAAATATTTGCCATATACATGTACTTGTATAGTGCATTACAAATTAGGATGAACTTAACCTAGTTTGATTTTTTCATTTAAGAGTTCTCATAAAACTACCAGAATTGGAAATCTTTGCTAAACCTATCTAAATGCAACATTCACCCAATTCTATGACACATTAAACTAGTTACACTTTAATTAAATTAAGTAGATTGACAATTATTTACATTTTTTCCACTATGTCCTTGGAAACTATTATCACTGTTTATTTATTGTTTTCTAGCACTAAAATCCTCATCATAGTTTGCCTTTTACTGCCTTGTCGGCCTCGTCTATAGCTTTTATAATAATAGGTACATTATCTTCTTTCGTTGGGGTAGTTGGTGGTGCATTCAATTGTTCCATAGTCAAAGTAGATTTTTTGTTTTTGCGCCAGAGATCGCTTATGGATGAATGCATTCCAAAACTGACACGGTCTAATTCCCGAATCCTGGTCTCCTGCTCGTGAAGCCTTAGCTCCAGATCCACTACCGTCCGGGACAACTCTTCAAATCTACGCACACGTTCTTCTTCCTTGTCCTTCTCCTTGTTAGATGACCTGATGTATTCGGCAATAAGACAGGCTGCTGCTACAGTGAAAATGATGCCTTCTCCAAGAAGTTCTGCACCTAGTTCAATGGCCATGGTTTCATTCAGCTTTGGCACATCAGTTGGCTTGCCCAAATTCAACATTCGCATTTTAATGTTCACTTCAATCCAGTGATATACTAAGGAAAATAAGAAATCGTAATTAACAAGATGCAATTCACAGTTGGTCTTGCACCACTGCACTTATGAATAGCATAATTTCCTTAAATTAAGTGACCACGAAAGTATATCAGCAATATATGACTGTAAATCTATTAGGCGTAACCATGGAGGAATACCAATATCTTTCAATGTTATAAAATGGTATAATTACTACTTACACTGGGCAGGAGGCATACAAATATGAGTTCGGAAAAAAAGCGAATTTTTCGCCTTCGTTTTGATGCGCGCGGCTAACGGCTTTCCTATTTGTCGCACGAATAAATAGCCTAATTTTGCAATTGGGAATGCAGCTACCATCTTCTCGCATTATTCGCTTTCAATTAACACTTTGATTGATTTTGCCACGCTAAACAAATACACGTAGATCGATGAAATTTTCTAGGGCTGTTGCACCATTTTTTCTAGTCCAAGGACGATATACGATACAGCGCACATGTACTTACATTGGGCTGGTGGCATGCACACGTAATTTCTGAATATAGGGCTGCTCTTCGCCCCGTTTTTAATTCGTGTTGCCAACGGTTTGCTTATTTGTTTCAGCGCTAGGGTTGCCAGTTTGGCGATGGGAAAAGCGCCAGCAACCATTTTTTAACAAGAGGTGATTGTCCAATAACGAATCTCTTCACATTTCACATGGAGGCTGCCATTTTGAATAGGGATCTGTCATAACTTCTGTCCGAAAATCCAAGGCCTTCGACCTGCAGGCTGTGTGTGCTTCGAACTTCAAAGTAGCAGTAATTAATTCAACGTTGCGTACGTATCCGTATATACCACGTGATCTATTTCAAACCGTACGGTCATAAATTCAGCACACACTCAACTTCACGAAGCGGAAATGACGTCATCCAAGAGCAACTATGGAAAGCTAAAATCTCAGATTCTTATCTTATTCATGGCATATCATGTACTATCGTGTAAGTTATTTGATATGAATTTACATTGACACCATTGCAATGTAGTATAATTGTATTATGTCAATCGCTTCTGTTGTAATGCAGTCTAACATTTCAAAACAATAAACTTACCACCGTGCACTCATTCTCATTCGTCCGAACAGTTCAATATAAATGTTTTGAAACTAAATTATTTAATCATTTAGAATAATAATTAAATGTTTGCATTTTATTCGTTCAATTTTTAATGTATTAAAATATTCGTACAGTTTATTTATTTTTTATCATGCATCCAATGCCGGTCCCCTTAAGTGTTATGGTCGGCCAACGTGTTTAACACCTAAGTTAGCAGTGATTGTCACCATTCAGGGTAATCAAGTGACGCTATCAGCACCATTTATGGACAGGTTCTCTTTGAAATCATTTTATAAATAATGAAATATAACATCTTGAGTAACCTTCAAATAAACTAACAATAAATGTAGTAACTGTTTTAGCGGCAGAAAACAGTTAAACTTTTACATGCGTCTTAAAAATCAGTAAATAGAAAAGCAGAAATGAAGTCCTTCACTGTAAACAAGTTGGTGAAATTCAGTTTTAAACACGTATTTTTTATTTGAATTATGATAATTATGCCTGTTTATTTCAGCTGATTGCATTGTTCTGAAGAAACGGAACCTTTCGCATTTATTTTTCCGGTACGTTCTGGACATTATTAGGGACTATAATTGAAATATGTTGTATGTGTCCAGAATTGCTGTCTACAAACACTTATCCTGTTCATTTTTGTTTTCTAATTTGTTCTTTAATTTGAACATTTCTTATTATGTTTTTATGCTCTGTACCTCTCTAGGGGACGTGAGCGCCACTGCTTCTGACTTATCAAAAGCAAAAACCATCATCTACAGTGTATGTCATTATTATTTTAATTTTTGCAGACACAATTGGATCACGATATTTCGCTGAAATCCCCATAGCTTTGGAAGGGTCCATTGTGCAGCGCACCTCTTTCACCCTTCCCAACACCGTTTATTGAACATTCAGCTCTCGCAAGTTTGTGAAAAATGCGGACTCGATAGGCTGACTGCGACATTGATCCGCCTCCGTGCAACTACAAACACTGGATCCGTGCTAATCTCCAGGAACGTCCGCTAGGAGGAGCTGCCAGTAACTTAGCCTGGCACCCAGAGCGTTTTCATCAATGAATCCGAATTGATCTTGAAAGATACAAGAAGAAAGTCTCCCAGGAAAGAGCTACAAGTTGGAATATTCGCGAGCATATTTTGCTGAATCCGTCAGTTTAACAATTCGTCCGTTGTGCCTTAGTTGACGGCAGAAGGCTCGCGAGTCACCTTAATTAGCTGGGATGCCGAGAAAGAGTGAGATTTCGATGGATGTTTGCGCGCATGAGACAACCATCTCACAATGATTCAAGGTAAGAGTACGGCATTGTTATTCGCAGTTGGAAAATGCGTGTCTTCGCGCAAATATCGACCCGAAATATCGAAATGAACACGGGTTCTTTCATGCGCATTTCGCCCAGCGAAGCCTGCTAAGGCGCCTGAATTCTCCCTTGCTAAATACATCGAAATAATTCCGGTTTGCATTTTATCAGATTTAACATGCAAGAAAATGATATGCTATTGTTGGGTCAGGCATTTGCGGCTGAAATCATTTAATGGAATAAAACATGCGCAACACCCGCGTCCTCGCTTTTAATTTGTTAAATTTGCCGATCGATTTTTCATAATATTTACCAATACTCTGATGAAATTCTGAGTGAAGAGTTAAATGGAAGTCGCGTATTTATTATAGCTGCCACCGTAAACGAGCGCGCAAACAGTGTAACTGCCCTCATAACAGGTGCTAAAGGGAACAATTATCCATCAAACAAAAACCTTTCCAGTTAATAACGTCTTTAATCAGAATATTATTCTCAGTATTTTAAGAACTGAGGAGTAAATACAATACAGTACCGTAGCCTATATGGCGATAATGATGTTTTAATACTAAAATTGTGTACAATGTATATATACTGACAAACACATGCATGTACTAATTATATATTAGATAGTAAATATAAATGATCATTTAGCGCATATTCAGATTGCTAAGAAATTAAAATAAAGTGATAGTGTTGTAAAGAATACATGTATTTAGTTTTTGTGTTAAAATGTTAACTTAGCCATTTTTTTCTGTTTTCCATGAGTATAAGTATACTAGCCCAACTTCACTAATTGAATAAGTTAACATGAATAATCGATTCGATCGAATAATCTAATATTTTTCTGTTGAGAAAAAATTCAATTTCAATTTCAATAGAATTCAGTGCCGTACCCTATTGCGAGAAAATTAATGCCATGTGATGGAGAAAATTCCCTCATGTTTCTGCTTAATTTATTAATCGTTTACTCCTCTTATGTGTCCTACATGTATATGACAGCATGCAAACATAATTAAAGACCAATAATTATGGAACCGTTTCATAAGCACCGTTTGCCGTTTCATAAGTTAATTGGAATTAAAAGTTGACCTCTTTGCCGGTTAAGATTCCCTTTCTCCCCATCCTTATTTTGACATCATTGTGCATGGATGTTATCGGCGAAACGGATTGAAAATCCCTCGAGATAACCTGCATATTTTTGTTATTATTTTATTTTCGTTGTGTTGCATATTAATGTTTAATCATTTTCAGAAGAAATAAGGGGCCAATATTTAACTTTGGATGGAAAATTCTAGTCGCTTCTGGGACTCTCGAACAATTGAAATTGATATTGCAGCTTCAGGCTGAAGTGCATGCACCATCGTTGCCATGAATAAAAATTTAAATTTTAAGAGAAAAGGATAATTGAAAACCCTCTGCAAGTACCCAAAAAGGCCCTTTTTATCCAGATTTATGTTAAGATCTCCTAGATTTATATTGCTTCCTGAAATTGAGGTTGAGGATATTTATATAATAATTCACGAGCGCATTTCTGATTACGAGTATGCACAAGGTTCTGGCTAAATAGGGTCCACACTTCAAATTTGCACCTTATAGCAGTGGTCCCCAACCTTTTTATCGCCGCGGACCGGTCAACGTTTGATAATTTTACCGCGGACCACTGAGGGGGGGGGGCGTTGATTGTTTATATTTTAGATTGTTTTGATTTAATAATTTTAATTTCATTGTATGTAAACATACCTTCAAAATAAAATACAGTTACACCAAAAAATGAATATAATGTGATTTAACCTTTCAACTCACTAGAACGCTAAATCAATGAGAATAATTTTATGTTCCTTGGGCGGCCCGGAACCATTTGATCCACGGATCGGTACCGGTCCGCGGCCCGGGGGTTGGGGACCACTGCCTTATAGGACCGGATATAGGATAGCCATATGGTACAAAACATTTCTTATTCCTGAAAAGACAAAACAAAGCTCATGTGTCGACCCTAAATCCAGATGTAACCTCCTATCTGACTCAGTATTTCTTCTCCAGTTCATCAACAGAATATAAAAACGCATAATTATAAAAACATTTAATCAACACCGATTGAAGTCCCCAGACAGCAGAGAAAACCGGATGGGTAGTTAGTATTTCGCACCATGCAGATATTAGCCCGCAGTGACATTTTTAGGTGGCAGGAACGCAACGCATGCCAACAAAACAACAATGGTGGCATTCTCCGCAAGGTGTAGAATTGTCTCTAATTGTAACGTTCACTTTTCATCAGCAAATGAATCATTCGATTTTATGGAGGACTGTAGAAAAGGAACGCGATACTCCAGGGCTAATGGGAGCTGGTAACTTGGCCCACTTTCGATGGATCCATATTGCTGTACCAATTCCTTCTGTCGATGAGACATAATAAAAAAAACAGCCCTCTTTCCTCATTTGTCCGCCACGGGGAGTTACGCAAACGGAGATCAATAGACGAAATTTTGCGAAATGCTTAGACAGCATCGTTTCCACGGCCAGTGGTAGACCTCCAGCGAAGAAATTGGAATGCGAACAGCCAAGCAAATGCTAGTGATACCTAGCGAGGATGTGGTTCGAACGTGTTTGCCATCGCAGATGTCGTGCATGAGATTGTTGGCGTTTGCGAGGCTAGCAATGAATTTAAGCCGATATACAGTAGGCCTGTCTGGAACCAGGAGACGGCACTAATGGATTGTTTTAAAAATGCAAGAAGGGCTTGCTTACGACACTCCGCCAAATAATTAATAGTTTGGGGTTGTTTTCAAATTATCTTTACCCATTTCTCCTCGTGTCACTTCGCCTGCACACACCATGCTAGCTATGCTGCAATTAATTATTAAAAAAATAATACCGGAAAGGAAAATTGGAACGAGGTATGCATGCATAAGCCCTGTTTTGATGCGTTTGATCTTTCTCGGGTGATAATCCCGCTCGCAGGCATAAATGGACGTCATTACAGCGCAAGCCGTAGTTGAGAAAAAACTACTGAATTCAGACGTGAACGTGCGATGCGCCACTTTGATTTGCGATTGATCTGCGAAAATAAACGCGGGCGGTTTTACATTACTGATGCTTTTAATTTGAAATCATTCAAGATTTCTTTAGCGGTACAGAGAAAAAAAATGGATGAAACGCCTTATATAGTTACATCGTTTTTCTATCTCATATTCGCGATATTTCCATTCCGTTGATTTTTGACGTTTTTTATATTTTTAAATATGAACGACTCTTAATGATCCGAATTTAATAAAAGAATTAAAGATTTTTGCGTCATTCTTGCTTGTATAATTTTATTTATTAAATTTACTCAGAGAGATGGAAGCTATTTAGAGAGATAATTTAAATAATTAGAGTTATCAAACTATACTACATTCTCAATAAAATTGGTTTCGTAGTCCAAATACCTAAACTCACAATTCATTAGCATGCAAAAATACATGTAACATATACATGTATTACGTAAACAGATCTCTCATGCTACAAACTCATGAATTAATTTAAAACATACACATGTAATTAGCAATATACAGAGTGATTCAGAAAGGTGGGACCCTTCCTTTAAAATGAATTTAACTGTGAATTTCTGTCGAAAGTTTTGTGCAGCGAAAAGGGGGCACTGCTGTACAGCTTCACAGCAAAGCAGTGTAGCACAGTGTCCTTTCAATTCAATTCAACTCAGTACCCTACTAGCAACAAGTGATATGCCATGTGGGAGAGGGGTGTAATCCATCAACTCAATATTATTCGGCGATGGCCACCTCAGCGCCGACATCATTGTAAAATTGAATTTCATGCAGCTTAAGGCTGTCCTTTGGAAGAGCATTCCAACGTCGAATAGCATGCAAGAAAAATGACGAGTAGTACGGATCCGAATGTGCTCGGAGTTCCATAAGCGGGTTGGAATGACAGTCTCTCTCGACGTTGTGTGTCCAGCATCTCGTGAGAGGCTGTCGCTGTAGCGTCACCCTGGTGGAACATCAGTATGTTATTTTCTTCTCATATCACTATAATTATATGCTGATATCATTATAACATTAATTAAATCACTGTTTCTATACTGATGTCACTATAATATAGGCTAGTGGGTTTTTACTATTGATATCAGTATGGTTGGTGAAATCACTAATTTTTATTTACTAAATCACCACGTATCAGTATATTTGTACTAAAACACAACTGATCTTACACCTGGGCAGTTATCGTGACCCACTGAGCATTGTAGTTGAAAAAAATCTATAGATTAAGCCAACAATTTGCTGAACGCTGTAAAATCAGCTTTGTCTAAACCACCCTAACTGTATTATAATAAGCCTTTGTTTAATCATATTGAATGTACTTACTGAACAATGCGTTTTTAACAATAGTGCTATTTATGTGGCTGGAAAATCCATAATTAGTTTGATTTGGTTTATAGATTGGCTTTCGTGAAAAGTATTCAATGACGTTTCGGGTTCAATACATTTTATGAACAAGTGAGTTTGTGTACTATGATGCGAAGAATGAAGCTTGAGCAGGATAAGCAACGAGAAGTTTTTCTTTGCTTTTTTCGGTTTGCTTCTTAACTAAAGACAAAGCACTTCCTTCGAGGCTATGGATTTTGAGATTTGCTAAATGCGCGGTGATGAATTCGGACTTCAACGTGAGAAGTAAACATCGAGTGCAAGCAGCTAGCGCATTGATCAATACTAGCCCTGAGCGATTATTTTCCTTTACTCGTTTTTGTGAGTGTAATCGACCAGTCAGTGAGAATGGAAGATTCATCGACTTCCTATTGATTCTCATACCCTCATCTGATGTCCAGAATGCTGAGTATTTGCTCTTTGTGATTATTTTCTCTGGCATTTCTTAAACGATGGCTGTTTTAATATCGCCTTTTTCTATTGCGTTAATGACGGTGTTGCTAGCATGCGTTTGGTTTTTAGAACGGCCAATATTGGGGTCGTTCATCAAATACGTCCTAATTTGCTGACCCCCATCCCTCCTTGTCCTTGATGGACGACCTCTATTGCTACTATAGAACTACTTGGGCTGGTACCCCGGAAAGCACATGTTTCTCTAGTTATGTTTTAATTGGGTGTTTTTCGGTACGTAAAAGGTTACCATAACACGTGTACGGAACTTGTTACGTATTCCTGTTTCCTTATTTTACCCAGAAAATTGCGTCGGAGGTAATTTCCGCAAGGGAAGTAAACTTACAAGATAATTATGAAGAAGTTCAATCTCTTTCGGAAATGAACCGTTGCATTGAACGCATTTGTATAAGTTTGCCTATTGATTTCATAGAACCCACATAATTGTCTTCGGGTTTAATGAGAACGTTTTCTCATGCTTGTATGACATTATACAAACACTGTGTAAAGCATGCATTATTTGGGATTTGAAATTGTTTTGTGAAATCTATTCCTCTGTCTAAAATTACTTTAGCATCAAATGCAAATAAGGATTAGTGATTTCTAAGAATTCTCTTAAAATGAACAAGTTATCTTCCAGACGTCAAACTCTATTTCAAAAAAATTTCATTTCAAAGAATTTAAAACGCGTTATTACCTTAATTGGAGTATTGTTTATGATACACTTTTGTGTCATAAACCTTATTCCTCTGAGATTAGCGGGTGCAGTATAATTAAAGCGCTGAAAATACGATACTAATCTTAATTAAAGATGTGCTAATTTTCCATATTTCTTCTTCTTTTATGGATAGTTGCCCTTCGAAAGGTTTCTATCTGAAATCATTCCAAAACGTTTTTTTTTTAAACAAGGACAAAATGATGACACCATATTCCAGAGTTTCTACAGGTCATTGATATTCTTGACAACTCATTAAAATAACATTTTAGCACTGTACTGTTGAGGAATATATATAAAAAAATATGTAAATAATCATAATTCTAAATTGCGGACTACAGAATGGATATAAGTTGAACTGAGATAGTGTGGATGCCATGACTACCTTCGAGAGTATTTGGTTCCAGATTCTAACTGCGCTCGGTATGAAAGAGTGGTATCTATACATATATTTTTTTTTGCTGTGTTCCATAGTACCCTTTAATGTTTCTTTTTGGGATCACTTTTTTGGGATACCGTATTACATGTAATTGAGGCGGACAAAGCCTTAGTGGTGTAAGTCAGCGCTTTCATTTTTTGTCGAGTAAAGGCAGCTTAAGTTGGAGATCAAGTGTTTCGAACAAAACCTGTTATGTTATATCTCAATTAAGGGGAAAGGAGACTTCCACCTCTGTTTTAACCGCTTAATTAATGCTGCCGACGGTTCAAGCAACTGTAATCAAAACTTCCAGGGAGCCTTTGAATGGCGAATTGATTTGGCATAACCATTTCGGGAGAATTCATGACTTCTTGCTGGTGTCACCCCTCTAAGATTACACGCTCTGGTATTATCACGAACCAAACATCGATAGCCCCGTTGCATGCTTTTTATTACAAACTTTCGTTTTTCGTGTTTTAAACGGGTTTGGAACCCCTCATCGATTCGCAGTTTCAGCTCTTCCGGGCAGCCCTAACTCTGCGTTTACTGCGTAATGGGCTCTGGGAAGGCGTGGGAACCGCGAGTGTTTTTCGGGCGCCATTGCTGCATGGCAGACGTCAGAAAAACGGATTTTTCCATTCGGCCGCCCCCACATGGCGTTGACAACTTTATGCGGGCATCGCTTATTGACTACAGCGCCCGCTAATCGATGGATTGCATGCGCCACCGGGATGTGCGAGTGAATCAGCTAATTCTTGCCTGCGCAGACGGCACTTACGCTTTAATTAATTGCCCAAAAATGCGTTTTACGGTCAGATATCCGAGCGAGGCGCAACGCACACCCTTATTTACTCGCCGATTGCTTTTTGCCGGAGTGTGCGAAAACGCATTAAATTTTCCAAGATGGCGGCCGGGGCGTTTCCGCCCGACGAAACCGGGATTCGGGTCGTTTGCCGGGCCTGCTTCGCGACTCAATTAACCGAAGCAATATGGCGCCCAACGCGCTTAGCTGCATGAGCCAGAAGTATGGTAGCCGAGCTGTCTATGCGTTGTTGGTTGTAGAAGAGACTGCCCATAAAGGACGTCCGTCAAAAAGTCTTCTTGTTCACCCCTAGCCCACCTGAAATCGTTGGACACATCCCAAATAGCACAAATGGTCAAGTTGATTTTGGAAACAAATGACGTTATCCCCTGGTGTAAAGATCAGTATGGACCAGTATAAAAATTGTACTGATATGTATTGATATCTGTATAAACCATTCTGATACCAGTACAGATGTATACTGGTGCCAGAACAGTTAACTATATACTGGTCAATACATGTACTGATCTTTCCTCCAGGGTCTAAAGCAGGAAGGGAACCGAAAGCGGAGTAACTTCAATTGTATTTTTCTGTTTTAATTCACTAAAAGACATAACATTTGAAAAAAATAACGTCACATTAACACTTGAGGTGACGTCATAAGAAGAAGAATCAAGCACTAAGGGATCTACCCCTTCTGGCTATTTTGTAATGTGGATGAATATTTTTATAACTTTTAGTTATAAAAAGTTTGAGATAAAAAAATAAAAAAGGTGAAGTTCAAATTTCAGATTTACATGTATGAGGTCAGGTTTAGGTCATTTGACTTAGGTTTTGTCACTCGAAATAATTTGCCGTTTAAAATTACTTCAAATGACTGCTAAATGACATTTTGCAAAGTTATTATTAAATGATAATTTAATGAAAACAATTATCACTTGAAATAACTCCTTTAAATGACGTCACTTGGGAGCCCTGCTGTTTGACTGTTAAATGACGTTTTCTAAAAAAAATGCTACCTTTAAATGGTCATTATTCCCTAATGTAACTTCATTTGGGAGCCTCAATTGTTGTTTGACTGCTAAATGACATTTTAAGGTCATAAATTTAAAGAAGAAAATGACCAATAAACAATGGTGTCATGGGACGGATAACGCCAAAAAAGTACAATACATGTATATAAAGATACAAAGATCATTTAGGGCAATTCGTATAGGCACATGTTTCTAATACTGCACTTCCGACGCCTTCCCCCCCCTTCCCCGAATTTGTGCGAAAACCATAAAAGATTTAGGCAAAAATGCCAGTTGTTGACAGGCTTCAATTACACTACGCTATGCCCTGAGGAAAAGATCAGTATGATTGTATACTGATATCACTATATATACTGGTGTTTGGGACTACTAACATCAGTATGTTTAGTGATATGACTACATTTTTTGCTAATATCAGTATATTTGTACTGATATCTACCCTACTAATTATACTGATCTTTCCACCAGGGTAGAGCTTTCAAACATTTCTACCAGACAAATTACATTTGGTAATCTGAATTCACACATCCCTACCCCCATCCCCCGCCATCCTAGGACGTCCTTTTCTGGTCGGTCCTTTCGACTCGGCTCTCCAGGATTTCCAGTCGGTTGGCACGAATGCACGTTGCTCTGGATCCTCCATTCTTTTTCTCTCTTTTTTTTTCATTCTTTTTTCCGCGATGGTTTGAATAATGACTGTCATCCATTGCGTTTCGTCGGCGCGCTATTCAGGCGTGTTTTCACTTCATCACATCGCAGCCTTTTTTTGGTCGCCGAGCGCCAAATTATCGGCTCATCCCCGGCCTTTGTTGGGACTCGAAACCTAGTTTTCGCTAATCTGCGCAACGTGGGCCCGGCCAGCGCCCGAAAAAAAAAATCTGCATTCGATAATGTCTCCGAGGCAATTTATTTGGAAATGCGATCGACTCAAAAGAGGGAGCCTTTGTCAGGTCGCTAGAAAAAGTACCTGCCAGCGCTTATCGCCTTCTCTCTGCGACTTCGGGGGAAGATTCCGCCGAGATTCGGATCCTTTATCTTCGGACTCTTGCGCAATTGGCGCTCGCAGCGCCCCTTCAACGCAACATGACTTGCATATCAGCCTTAAAAGCCAGCTCGCGAAGACGTGACACGGCTAATATCTGCAAATTGAGTGCTTTCGGGGCCCCAGATGATGAATATGTCGGCATCAGCATCCCTGCCCCCCGCTCGGGGTTCTTTTCTCGTTCGGAGGAGGCGGATTAAAGCCGATGGAGGATTTGGCACCGAATCCCAATTTCTGACTTGTTCTACAGTGGGTTCTTCCTCTCCCACCATAAATTACCTACCGCTATCATAGGGAACTTTTTTAAACCCCTGCCCCCATGTAACGCTTTGTGACAAAACATATGCACCCCCTGTTGGAAAGACGAGTACAGATCAGTATAAAACGTCTGGTGATATAAGTCCAGATTATCTGAGTAATTGATATTTATATAAATCATATTGAAATCAGTCGGTCTGGTCGGTTGTGGCATTACCAGCACATTCCCACATTGTCTGTATTGTCTCTAGTGATATTTTTACTGACATATAGATGCAATTAAGTTTGATTTTAATCATTTAAAATCACTACAGAGGTTTTTAGTTGATACAAATATCAATTCAGCATATCGTTTGTAGTGATATCTGCACAGATGAAGTGATATCACTGCAAACTATATATTGATCAGTACAAATGTGCAAGTCACATTTAATTTTTAATTGCATCTATACGTAGACCTATATGTCAATAATAAATGTCACTAAAGACATAACAATTTTGTGCTAATGTAGCCTACTGGTAATGATATTGATATTTGTAGAAGCTTTACTAATATCATTGAGGGATAATCTACATGTATATCTCCCTTTAGTTGCGTAACACTCATCACCAACACCCCCTTCATAAGCACTTGTAACTTTACAGAAATTGCAAATTCTTTCTACCGGTGCACAGCGCCTTTGAGGTAGATTTCTTATTTTTAAAGGTTAATAGTGTGAAAGGTGTAGGATAAATGTTACAAGAACGAGATCGTAAATGATTGATTTCATCCTAGATTTCATGCGAAATTTACTTACGAATATTATTGATTGGAGAATGGTAGTAGACCCCTCACCCCAAGAATGATCTAAAAAGGCGTGTAGGATTACTTTTGCAACATTTATTAATATTCTGCATGCATTTAGATGATTGCAAATTGCAAAATGTAATTATCTGCGTAAATTGCCCCTGCGTGCTTGCTGCTCTGAGTTGCTTACTTGCTATGCCCATCAGCTATACTCGTTTTTAATCTTTCTCTAAGGCTCTTTGCTGTTCAAATTATCCATTTATTACTGTAGTTAATTTTGGCATGATATTGGTTGTGTATTATATACAAGTAATAATACTGCTGAAGTTTTCGCACTACAAAGTATGCTTATCAGTTGCATAGATATTCAAAATGAAAGACATTAAAATCCAGGTGATAATCTTTTAAGCTTATTTTATGTATTTGGGCAGTACGTTTAGTATACCGTACCTGGAGAATGTGATCAGCCACTTCTTTTACCATTAATTATTGGTTTTCTTTGTAAAGTTTTCCTTACAATCTTCATAAGGGATAACAGAGTGTAACAGCGTAGCAATCGAAAAATATAAACAATACATGTTGTACACTGTATTTAAAAATGAAGATGCATGTTATGGTAATAGGGTAGATCAAGTATGCTTTTTGTTGCAGAATGGACAAAGCCAATTAGAAGATGCACCATAGTCTTTCAGTCGTGCAGCTGCTGAAAGGGTAAGTTAGCGTATGCGTCTTCTTGAAAATGGCTTCATGCTACGTGCTTACAATTATCAAATGGAGGACGTTCATTAACTTAAATTTAAGACAACGAAGTCTTCCCTCGCCCTAATGTGTTCATTTCCTCAAAACAAGTCGATAACGGTGGAACCTCGACGGTGGGAGGTGGGGTCTGCGTTGGTCCTTCCTGCCAACGCGTGCCTGGAGACGACACCGGGGCCATTCCTTCCGGATGCTATACTAATTAGCCGTGGTGGCCTTCTGCATAAATTTCTGCAGCCCTGCTGCTGACGTCGGCCAAATGGGTTTTGCCAGGTTTCAGATCACTGCGCTGCCCCGCGATTCTAGCTCCGACAATGGAGTTGCATGACTCGGAGGTGGTTGCTTGGGCAACTGATAATCTGGTGGGCATCCAGTGCTGCCAGGAACTTGGGAAACTGAAATGAGTATCTGTGTGGTGTTAACACGCCTCCTTCCGCACGAGATAATTACTGTTTTGAATATTTGTTATCAGTAGCACCTTTGACAACATCGAAACTGGTTGTGGCGAACTTGCACTTTGCCACGACGTATTTTGAAATGATAGCTGCATTTTATCTAAAAGACAATTATGGCAATTTGTGCAGAAAATGTGCTGAATGTCTTACAAGAAACCTGTGGGTGAACTTAAACACCTTGGTCAATTCCAGGAGTAACTTGATTTTTTTTTTATTATGTTTGAACATTTTTATCCAGAAAATATCTGTCATGCTTTCTTCTAAATTTATCCACTGAAGTCATATTGTAATCAGGTTAGCTGTATTCATTTAAAAAATAAGAGGTATTCGTAAAACCAGATTTTTTTCTAAAAATATAAAAGTAATATTTTTTGCATTTCGAAATAAATTTGCTGTTGTTTATTTAGTAGAAATTCATATTTGATAAGTGTTATTTTTCGAAAAAAAAATGCGGTAAACATGTATATACAATGTTCTATCTGTATACTGCGCAGTGTCATTTAGGAAATAGATTCTAAAATTGCTCGGTTGTGGTGATTAGGCAAATGGTACCATCATATGCATGTGTGCGTTTGTGACATGCACATTCCATTGTAAAGCTTTTTATATTCTATGTGTATATGTTACATCCACAATGTTCAATCGCATAATAACAACGTAAATTTAAAATTTCATAATCAACTGTATTTAAAGTTTTAATTTATTTGAAACTCAGCAGTTTGAGAAAAGGGTTTGTACCTTTGTAAGTTGTCGAAACAAGCGTGGAGCATTGATTCCCCTTCGCCTTATTACAAAGGGTTTGTGAAACGAGCAAATATGAATAAACTAATCGAACAAATTCTGCATATCCCTGGAAGACTGTTTTAAATGTTTTCTGAAAACCTATTGGTCAGTTGGCAATATATGTATTGATCGCCTCTCATGACCAGCAATAAACATATTTGAATATATATTGAAAATTCGTTCCTAAAGAAAATTGCATATGAAAATTCCCTTAAATCTTTTTTTCTTGTAATGCTTGTTCCGCCAATTGCAGACGTTGGTTTCCAAAGTAGCGATGCTTCAGAAATGTAAAAACATTTGACAAGAAATTGAATGGAAAATGCGCAGGCGTTGCCAGAAACCGAAATTAAAAGTTAGTGGCCTGGCTGCTGTTCCCTTCAGACGGATGTTCTGAAATCCGCTTGGCCATGGTCACGTCAGAAAAACCAACACGATTCGTGTGATTAATTGATGCTGTGCGAGCTTCTGCAACCTAGCATGACCGTGAAGTTTGCAGCAAGCGTGAAATGGACAGCGCACAAAAAATCTTCGCTTACAGTTGCAAGCGTCAAACCGGAATCGCCCGAGTGGGTTGGCTGGATGAGATGATTAAGCGCGGGCTGGTTTATGGGAATTCCCCTGTCACGTCCTCCGAAAATCCGCATGGAACGTTTACCTTCGCATTAAATCCTTCATAACATCTCCACTCTAAACGTTTGGAGCTTCCATTCTGCATGTCTTAAAGGGTGAATTATTCTAAATTATCTTTTTTTAGTATAAAAGATGAAAAATAATTCGAAACGAAGGGCTTGAAAATGGCACACGCGATTCATTTATTGGCAGTGATTTCACGTTTTTTTTCTTGTTTTTTTTTGCCAAATTGAATTTAAAACTGACTGCGACATAATTTGATTCACTCTTTCTCGGTTTTTTCGTCTTCGCCATCTTCCTCTCCAATTTCCTCCCATACAATTATTCTTATTGATCCAATATCCCATTTTCCGTACTTTTCCATTGATATAATTCTACTTCATCCTCAGCTTTGCAATTGTCCATGATAGCAACTTTTCTGTTCCAATTTTCTTCTTTTTTTTTGCAGTTTGCTTCAACTTTGTTCCAGTTGCTATTTGCTTGTTTTCCAAGTTGGGAAATGTAATGTAATTTCTGGAAACTGCTATTTACGTCCTTCGATACAAAATCAGATAAATTCAAATAATGTTTTTTACAATACATTAACTCCAAACGGCTTTTTATAGCCATGAATTTTTTTTAAAAAAATCCATGTTAGGTTGGCATTTTTTATATTTCGAAAAAAAATGGAATTTGATAGCTCAAAGGTTCCTAAACTAAGGTTGTTTATCGAACAAACGAACTCAACAAACGTGTTAGATGAAAATCTTGCTGTAACCAAATCCATTTGCAACTCGAATGGTTTCGAAATTGCATATAAGTATGTAATTTCCCATTGTCGTAGTTTTTTTCCCGGGAGCATCGAGAAGTTCAGTTATCTTATCACTGTTGAATTTTCTAATACTTGTGATTTTATCGAGATTTTGTGCAGTTTTTCTTTTTTTTATTATTCGTCTAAATGGCGTTTTGTCACCGGTGTTTACTTCTGAACCTGTTTTATCTGAAGACAAATGTTTATCTCGGAGCATGCAGCATGGCGTTTTATCTTTAGACTTGAGTTTTTACTTCTACTTATGGAATGTTGATACGTTTGGACAATTTTATCTCTAGGCAGTATTGCTAACTCTTCGAAAGTGGCTTTTATCTCCAGACAACGTTTTTCTCTAATGGAAATGCTACATGCAAAATACGTTTAAAATACCTTTTTAGTGTAGTTTTTCTCTTGCTTGCTACGCATCTTTATAATCATGGAAAAAAATGCTGTTGCAAAACATTGATTTTGATGAAATGCTATTAGCGCCTAGAACAGAAGATGAACATTGAAGCATAAAGAAAGGACGTTATCACGAACCTAAATAAACGCATTGGAAAAAAATTGTTGACTAATGAACTAAATAGTACGTAAATATGACAACCTTTTAGCTCATTTTTGTAAGTGGATATATCATTCCGCTCCATAAAGACTTAAGTCGCTGGTCATTACTTTCCAATTTAATAACTTATTTAGAATACGTCACAAAAAGGGTGATTTGTTAACAGCAACGTCCTCAAAATTAGAAAAAAACTTAGAAAAAAATAACCATGTGCTAAGGGTGATATCATTTTATGTGGAAATTTGACTTCATTAAACATGGCAATAAGACGCCTTTTGCCTGGGAACTTATGACATCAAGTTTTGATCATTTTCCTATTTACGACTTGTTTATTTTGTGAAATAAATTAAGTAACGTAATTTAAACTTCGTTAATGTGTAGTAGACGTGGGGGAGGACCCGGAGGAGAGTTAATCGAAAGGGACGTTATAGTTAACTGGTCGTTATACATGTATTAGACGTCTCGAAAATGGTCTACTTTGGTACATTTTTAATTTGAAACAATCAAATGAATAATGACATGGGTTGATGGATTAACCCTGTAGAAAATGGCATGTATTTGCTGACGGTACGGCGATGAATTGAATTGAATTTAAAAATTGATTTAATTGTAGAAAAGATGGGGCTTCTTAAAGGGACGGTATGACATCCATTCATAATAACAACTTGCCTAAAAGAATGTTATGTTCACGTACTGTTCTGACGTCCTATATGTATGGCCCCTTGCATGGTTGAGCCATATACAGTACATGTAGCTCAGATGTGGACTTCATGTTTTTCCGCACGTCCAATCAGATTCCCACGGGATTCTGTGTGAAACGCCTTCGATCAGTATTCGTTATTTTCATTCTTCAGCCAGCTTCAAAGGCTCCAAGGCCTGATTTCCTCCGGATTCCCGAGTCCGTATTTCATTAGGCTCCAGTCCCCGTTGATTTCCGAAATCAAGCTTGCGCCTCTGGCCCTCGCTACTTTCTTTCGGGTTATTCAATTTGGGGCAGCCGGAACCCACGATTTTCGATCCGTTTTCTCGACAACCTGATTTGCACCGGAGCAACTCGCTACACCCGTGAGGCCTTTGCGTGTTTGTCTCCTTGTTTGCTTCTTGTTAGGGGCTGTGCATAAGGGAAGTCCTCAAATTTACCCTTTTTCACCCCATTGCTCCATTCCAATCGGCCTCCACAATTGCAGTTTTCTGCAACGAAATTGACAAGTGCGTCTGCCGAATGAAGACTGGATTTTTCTAGAAATTTCCTCTGCAGATCGCGATTTTGTAGCACCCTGCGATGACGTGCCAAGAGGCTGTCCACAAATTACGTCCATCAGAAACTCCCCCACCTTTTCTTATTCATTCTCCCCCCCACCCTCAGCGTCCCGACCATTCCCAATTAGCACAAATGATGTCGATAAAGTCAACTTGTTTGGACAAAAAGCTAGTCGTTCTGTATAGAAAAAATGCCAAAAACTGGTGTCATAATGCCCCTGGCATGAGCTTGCCCTATTTTTATTGATGCCAAATTTGCACTAACATGACGTCAATTATAGCAGTATGGAATCGCAGCCAGGCAATTTTTATTTTTCAACGTTTCGACCATTTATTTTGGTCTTCATCAGGCATTTTTTAGAAAATTACAATATTTCTTTTAGTATACAAAGCTGCACAAGAGTAGCATAACAAAAGTCATGTGTGGTGCCTTGAACAATGTGCTAATTCGTCATTGTTTTTGTGTTGGAAACAACCAACTCCATCTCATCTCAGAATATGACGTCAAAATGTAATTTTTTTATTTAGGACATTTTAATTTCGACCATGAAATTAATATTTCGCATGATTACTTTTTTCACAATCCCAATAGAAGACATTCCAAATGCATGTACATGTACATTTCTGCCTACAGAACATGAATACTCTCAAAGCTTTGAAGATAGTATCATTTTTGAATGTCTCAACCTAGAAATGGTATGGTTGCAGGGTTAACAGAGGTCAGAGGTAACTATTTTTTTGCCTTATTTATTATCTTAAGGATGTTGACTAGCATCTGAATCGCTGGTAGAAGCTTCTCCGAATGGCGCTTGGGGGCGGTCGGTGGCGCCTCTTATGGCGGGGGACGAAAGCAGCACAATTAGCGTCCTTGCATGCGTAATGGCCTGCCGCAACGCCTAACGAAGCAATCGGGGAAAAAAAAAAGCCCATTCTCCGTTGTTTGGATCGAACAATAGATGGCGTTTTTTTTCTTTTTGTTAGCCTGCCTATCGTGGATCGTTATTGCACAGTGGATCTAGATTGCTTTGTCTGATATTCCTGTTAACTGCCTGCTACCTCCGCACACCTTTATCTCCACGCAAGGGGCTGTACTTTGGATAAAAAAACCGATTTGGAGATATATTTACGAGATGCCGTAATCGATTTGGAATAAATTCAAGCGGCATGGGCCCGCACTCTCTTCTTCTGCCCATGGCTTTCTAGCGTGCCGGAGTGCCATAAAAAGGGCCGTTTTAATTAGCTGCTTCTTCCCTTTTTTGAGTTATTTTACTTCTGGTTGGGAACGAAACTTGTTATTATCTGGTTTCGGGGCGGGTGTGGGGGTGGCGAGGTGGGAGTGGGGGATGCGTGGGGAGGGGTGGGCTGGTGTGGAAAACCCGAGCTTGGATGCCAAAATACGTACTACTGCAGGAAATTATAATATTTGCCAGACGTGTCGAGCACATGCCAAGTTAAATTGCGATATTTGGGCCAAAATTGTAATTTTATTTTATTGTGTAAAATTTGTATTGACAGCTTGTCTCTTTGTTACTAGGGTGTGTATTACGATTTGTTATATATTCTTCCTTTTTTTGGACTATAGTTTCATTTATTATTATGTATGCCCAATTCCTCCAAATTTCGAATGTTTTGACGTATCCCTGATTAGACTTCGGAATCAAAATTGTGGAAATGGTGTGTAATTCTGTGTGGTTAATGCTGCTTATTCTCTCTTTTTAAAATGGAAAGATTTTTGAAGCCTGTCAACGAAGGTGATACATTTTTGTTTTCATCCAAGTTTTTACCGACGTTAATGCATGAATGAATCTGTACATCCCTGCTGTGATAGGAATGAAATATACCAATGTGAATAAGGAGAGTACGAGTATAATGATATTGTAGTGTTTTTTTAAAAAAAGTATGTATATATATGGGCATGTCCCAGGGTTCCCACTGACTTCGGAAACAACCTGAAAAAGTCAGGGGAAATTTCAAATTGTTATTCAAAAGTAAATGAAATTTTCATCAGATAAAATGCCAGCGTTTCAAATGATTGTTAATTATGATTCTGCTCAAGAGGGCGTATCTAGTTATGCTTATGCAATAATAAAGAATTACCCTATTTTTCATTGCACACTTTCAATTCTTGAAATAAATAAAAATGATAGCGACGGGTAAATTTTGTTTCCATTTTAATTGTTCCAAAACAGAAAAAAAGTCAGGAAAGATTAATTTCGATTTCAGTGGAAACCCTGTGTAACGAACATTAAGCAAACGATTGCAATGCTTCCATGCATGTTAATTTTCGTGCAGTTGGCAGATACTGTACATGTATGTCATACTTTCCTATCCTCTAAACTTTAAGTCTAACGCAACCTGTCTTAGTGGAAATGATTGACAAATATAGCATTGCAGTTATGCATTGCTTTACGTAGTATGAAAACGTTCGATGCCTACACAGTTGCCACGTGTCAAACCATTGACATCTCATGCATTATTAATTGATACGTCTAGAACATCTGCAGTAAGCTTTTATACAACGCACAAGCGTTTATCTACCAAATCATCTGTATCATCATCATCATGCATGTGAGCACCATCTTGGATTTGGTTGGCTTTGTTTTGGTTGACGTTATGAGCGAAATTTTATTGTTGTCATGGCAAAAAAACATGCTTGTTATTCTCGTGATGTGATTGGCTTCCTTTTATGATGATTATTGCTGCTTGTTTGCTAGTGGTAAAGCAAATATTGGTAGGAATAACTATTGAATGCTTTTTAAATTGAAACGAATTTTATCGGATTTGCTATGAAAGGAAATGCAAATCCGGGGACTCCATACTCCGGAGATCTACCCAATTCTTGTGTTTTGGGACAAAGAACACTTTACTTATCTCTAGTTTTCTGCCAGTTCACAGTCTCCGAAATGAGATATATGCTTGCAGCAGTATAACTAGTACTGATGCATGTAGTAGTAAGACTGATATTCCTTACTGGTATGGCAACATTTGCATCCATACCGATCTGTAGTGGTGTTGATTAGGTGTTACTATCAGAATCAGTATGATATGGTGATGTCAGCATTAGCAACTACAAAGGTCAGCAGTGAGTTTAGAGCTTCCAGGTCAAAACAGTTGAATTTACTTGTGAATTATAAATACCACTGGAGAATACCATATAAATACCATTGTAGTATACTTATATATGTGCAATAATTCAATAAAGATTTGTGAAAATATGAAGGTGATACATTATCTGTATCCCTTTAGCCCTTACCGATGAATTGTATGCTGTTAAACACTGTTATTTCCGCCAGGGATGTGTGCTATTCCCAATTATGGACTTCCTTCAGATTCCAGCAAAGGGCGGCTGCTTTACTTCCACTTCCGCTTTGGCAGCCAATCGCTCCTTTCGTGGACGGTCGAAGCCGGTGCCATTGGCAGAGGTGCTAGGGAGCTGCTAATGAACGGTTTGCAGGCAAAGTGGCTCGGCGCCATTACCGCACAAATTGCGTCATTTGAGCACGTTGAGGCTGCGATTATCCGGCGAATTTGGAACGGGAACAAAGGCGCTAATCGCAGGAATCGCAGACAGCCGCCAAGTGACCGCATAAATAGTGGGGAGAAACCGCCGCGTGGCCACACTTCTGGCGGCGGTTGATCATGTGCGACACACGCGGTTCTGGACGTTCTACTTCCGCTTCCGGGTCGAGCGGCTTTTCGCTGGGTAAGCGTGCTTGAGAATTCGTTTTCTGCATGATGACGCTAGATGAGAAAAGCACGTCTGGGGTCGATAGGGTTTGCCATTGTTTTGAGGGGAGTGCAAAAGTTTACTTGGAAAGATGGGGAGTTTAAAGCTAGAACTTTACAGTTTTACGCCCACGCTTTTGCTTGAAGTACTTGATAGAATTGCTAAATTTAGTTTTTCCCGTGTAGAACTGGTCGGCCACTAGGGCATCCGATATTTTTTTGGAATCCCGTTCATGTGTAAAATTAAATTTGATAAAAGTAATGCCACCTCCTTATTTGTTTTTAATAAATCCACGGGACATTTTCAAACTGAAAATAATGCAGAACCTAGTGGACGACCAGTTCTACACAGCACAAATGAATTTAGCAAGTATGTCGATTGTGTTTTTTAAAGAAAAAAATGTGGGAGTAAGGCTCACCGGTTGTTTATTTTACATCTTCTGTGAACTTTTTTGAAAGGCGTTTTGTTTTATTTTTGAGTTTAATTGCTATTAGTAGTTCATAGGAAAATGTAATGTGTTTGTGAAATGATTGAGTTTTGGGTTGAAATTTGTGCACTTTCTTGGTTTTAGCATTGGGTCAGTTTTTGCAACAAAGGTGATCTTACACGATCAATACACGACAAGCCAAAATCATTCAAGTCATTTGAAAAAGATAGCCTAATAGCGCAAATCAGTGACATACTTTTGCAACGGATCCATCATACATAGTGACTTCGAAATTGTAGGCATTGAAGGCTTTCAAAGATGCTCACGAAATGCTAAACTGAGTTTCTGTGCATTGGATGGGTCGTGCAAAGGAAACTGCGCGTAAAATCTTTACCTCAAATTTCATTTTTTTTAAATGTGAGCATGTCCGTTAAACGTTTGGCCTAGAGTAAATTCATTACGCTCGGGGGAGTATTTAGATGTGGTCATAAGTTATTAATTCTGTCTCCAGTCTTTTTCACGCGTTTCTGATGCGTGCTTCTATATTCTGCAAAGAAAGTAAGAGCGAAATTTGATGGATAGGGATTTCAATCTCGCTTCTTAAACAATGGGCTTAACGGATAAACGTTCGTGTCAAGTTTCCTCACGCGCTTCCTTTTGGTCTCCACGGAAGTCTGCAGGCTCAAGCGCCGCCACGGAGTACTGTAGTGCCTCGTCTGCCCGTTTTGATGGTGCCAATACCACAGCAATAACAATGCACTAACGGTTGCATTTACAAAAACGATTTGTATCCAAGGAACATATATAATTTCTGGCGAAGGCTGGGGCCACAGAAGCGTTTTTTACGTACGTTGGGACGAACGTTGATAGAAACAATGTCGTCCATACATGACAATCGTACGTTGCAGTGAACGGACGTCAGTAGTATCAACTACAAAACAAACTTGTATTAAAATCTCAGAATAACATTTTAATGCATAAAATTACATAGGATTACAGGCGATGCCAGTTGCATATGCAAGTACGTGTATATTGAAAAACTGTTATTTAAAAAAAATATATTTTCTTACTTATTGGCGGATCAATTATCATTTTCCAGCCTTTAAAGAAGACCTCCCCTGTAAAGTACATGTATCAATGGACTGCAGATTAATTAAGAACCGCAGTTGTACTTTGAGTAATATTTCAGAGCATAGCCTACGTTTTCACGAATTATGCGTGTCGGTCTCAGTGCTGTTATTCTCTTACAAATAAGTTATATGGAAAACCTGGAAAAAATGTTATTTCTCAATGTTATTTAATGCATGGCTAAGAAACTGAAATGTGAAGTCGTATATGATTGGATTTTTTTCCTACGTTAATTGTTTATTAATTTTATACAGATAGTTTGTTTTAAACATGTAATACATACTCATACAAACATACACCTCAACTCACACAAGATATCCACCTAGTTAGCATGTTCCTTACAGCGCAGCAGTTAAAACTCGAACACTAGCAATTAAATGTAATGTTAATCCTATTAATCCCATTGCATGGAAGAAATTTTACTGGTAGTCCAGAAAGGTTCAACCGACAACTACATATGGAAAATGGCGTGATCGCTGAAGAATAGTTACACTTTTCGGATCCCTGTCTATAGGCCTGAGAACTGTTTTAAGATAGTTTCTCTCGCATAAGTCGAGATTCTCTATGTTCCAACTCTTGCTTAAGATCGATGCAAAAACAACTGTCACTGGGTGTAACATCCGCTGCCTAATTCCAGGTTTGCAATTGAAGTGACTTGAATCCTGGGACAGGGGAAACGCCCTTTTTCCCATTCGTTCCCCCGAGCCCAAACCAACCCGGACAGGAACCCCCTCCGCGCTTGCAACGTGCCTTTTTTCTGTCTCCAATTTGAGTTTCATTCTCCTACCATGCCGTTTGGGGCTGAAAAGGTAAACCCAATTCGACTGGAAAATCGTGGCTGTGGGTGGAACCGTGAAAGGGAAATCAGAGCTCGGTTCAGCGACCTAAGTTTTAATTACGTATTCCGCGCCTGACACGGATCGGGATCGGGAATCGGTTGGGGGGCGCAGGGAATTCGATGGGTATGAAAGGACGTTTGCTTAAAATTCAAATCAGCTACCAGCTGAATTATCGCAAATTTATTCCTCCACCCTTTTCCATCAGCTTCGTCCTATCAGGGGCCGTCCATGAAGAACGCCTGAGCCTGAAGGTTTAACAAATTCGAACGTCCTTCTTTATTCGTGTCATACTTACCCCTGGTGGTAGAATATGAAGTAGATAGGACCTTTTTAATCCTATTTTTTGAATAGAGAGAGGTCAAATGTGCCCAATTAAATAACTTGTTTGAAAGAAAACCAAACCTATGTCATTTTTCAGTCATTTCTCTCTGGTTTTCTGATCTGCGAACGAACACCAGTGTCCCCGAATGATGTCATTTTTACTATTTTTTTATCTTGTGTAAAGGCCGGATGACCTTACATGGATTTTAATATTTAGTTATGACGTTCTCTGGTGTGAAAATATGACGTTATTCAAGCAGTGTTTGAGCCTTTAATAAGTTTTTAAACGGAGGTTTGCAACGAACATAAAGTCGGTTAAAGCATCAATACTGTAGATGTTCGTGGATATGTTAAAAACACCACAATGCAAAAGTATTGATGCTTACTTACTTTTAAGAATTATTGACTATACATTGTTTACTTTACGTGTTAAAAACACACTTAGCTGGGTCTGCATGTACAATGTATTTGTATTTTACTTTTGCAGTGAATATCAATTGAAACTACAAGTACACGTATCCGTGTGATGTAAATTCAATGAAAATTTACTTTAGAAAGGAAAAGACACTTTCATGAATGTCATCCTGCAGTGACCTTTAAAGAAAGTGTTTATTTGGAAAGCATGCCCAAAAAAGACACAGACAGCGTCTTCTACATGCCATTGGTATATTCCATTGTTTCACTGACGTTTTTCCATTACGGGAAAATATCGAATTTGCATATGGGTTTCTTATAACATAGCTTAGGATGTTTTAAACATTCATGGTGGTAGTCAAAAACGTCAGACGTTTACTGGAATAAGATACGAATAAACGTAAATTTGGAGCATGTCAACTCAGCTTAGACCGGATTGTCTGGATATCATGGAAACATAGATTTCTTTCAGATAAAATGTTTTTACGTGCCCAAAGCGGTCACTTAAACAGTATGCCCATAAAAAGATTCCAAAAGGAAGTTTTACTTAAGTTGTTTGCTGCACTTAGTTATGGTTTTGAGATATAGGGTAGTGACTCTCTGAACACAATCAAAACATGTTGATTTGACGTTAATTTTACGTCGATCGTATTTATACGTGGAAAATACCTTCTCGTGATAGTAAGAACAATTACATGCATAATTTTTAAGCCAATGGAAATGACTGTTTTGCTTCTTAAGCCCGTTAATGGTGAGTTACATTCGAGTAAGGGTTACTTGTTACACTTACTCCCGTTTAGGCACGCTTTTCTTGCTTGGATTAAATGAGGCATCCCGCTAGTTCCTTGCCGTCGTTTTTTAATTAAAAATGCAGTGAGCGTTTATCAACAATTTAGGTCAAACCCTGGTTGATTAATACTCTTAAATTATATCAGAAGTGGGAAGCGTGCGAGGGACATGATAAATGGTGGCCATTAACTGTATAATAACCACTTGCCAAATGCATTTTGGCGCCATGTTCTATCCCAAATGGTGTGGGAAGTACTCTGGTATTAATCCAAACCATATCGCTAAATTTCCAGTTAGCAGAGAGGAGAGCAGAGAGGGAGGGTTACTCTGGCGGATGACGTCACGCCTAACCTGTCAGCGATCCGTTTCATGAAGTGCAACATTTCGCTTGTAGATGCTCAGTAATTTGTACCATAAATCCTTCCCTGCACACTGTACTCTTTTAAAGAAAAATTTTCCGCAAAAAATACCCAAAAAAAAACATTAAAGCAATTACTTTGAATGTGTACGTCCATGGAACATAGACGTATATTTAATTCGTCATACATTATGTATATTGGGACAATTGTGACAGCAAAATCTTAAGGCCAAGAAGACCAGAAAAGAAGTTTTACATTACGATAGGACCAGTAAAATCACTGGCCTCAGGGCTTCTTACCCGTTTTTTTTCTTTTTTGCAAATATGCTGTTTTCCAAAAAAAAAATACCACACCTGACCTTGTTTCTATTGATGGTTTTTATTTACCCTGTAATTAATCATCAATGAAAACAATTCTTAAAATGATTCAGGCCATGCCAAGTGGCTCATTATTCCGTGCTTGTGTAGCCATATACAGTCGAACCTCGATAACTCGACTTCCTATAAGTCGAATAATCCGCTAACTCGAACTTTTAATCAAGTC
>JAQIXS010000982.1:0-35668 GCA_034700785.1 Rossiulus vilnensis | reverse complement strand
CCTGGGTTCACCTGCAGAGAGTAGCTGTAGTTGAGGGCCCCATTGCGGCGATGGCAGGGGATCGGATCCCACCTGAATTCCAACTGAGTTAGGCTCTCATTGGAGACCACTACGTTGAGCGGTTTCGCTTCGGGTGCTAGAAATCAAAACTTTTTATTAAAGAAATGCTTACACCGTAATTGAATACGGAATTGGGAAAACTGGCGTATATGCATGCAGTAAAACTGCATTTATCGAAAACAAGATGCAAGATTAAAAATAAAAATGATTTGTACAACTGAGAAATTAAAAAAATCCTTAATTTCACCGCATATAACTTCTAGAAAACAACAGTAACGTCACAACTAATTACTACATGAGTAATGTTAGATATAAAAATCCCTAAACAAACTTGGTAAGTTCACAATTAATCACTACAGTATAGCCAAAGCTAGAAATCGCTGGACTAAAACCAATGGGAGAGCCAATGGGAAAGCCACAAATATGCCCAATAGAAGCACACGTGTTAGCTACTGACATGATTAATTACAAACACATTGAATTTCCCAGTAGCATTTTAATTTTGAATAGATGTGATTCAAGTTAAATTTAAAAATTCCAAAACAAACATGATGAGCTTACACATACTGCTACTTACTGCAAAGTGCAATAATTTTATAAATAAATTCACATACTTGTACTTTAAGAAAACAAGGTTGGGATCACTGGGGTCAACTGAAATTCACTGCAATACAACATAAGGCGTTAATGCCCAGCTAGATACATGCAAGTAGTTCAACTTCAGTTGTATTACAGTGAAGCGCAGCTGATTTTCTGTTGAATTCGTAATAAACGTTCGTACCATCTTCTGGAGTCGTTATCGAGATGCCAGTCGGTTCGCCAGAATCGTTGGTTTTGGAAATGGCTCGGACGGTCAAGTTGTAGCTGGTGAATGGGTACAAGCCCTCCACAGTGGCCTAAAAACAACAGAAATTCGAATAAATAAATTCGTTCAGGGTTTCTAATTTCTACGTAGGCCTATACAATCTGTCGAATAATTACTGAAAAATTACCGATAGTCCTGTTGTCTTCACCCCTTTGAAGACAGTATACGTTTCGGTCGGAATGCCGCCAGGGCATGCTAAAATCCCGGTAATATTTGCTTGAACCGAATACACCTGAATATCCGCAGCTTCAATATTCGTCGGTTTGGACCAGGAGATGAACACGTGACGAGGGCCAGACCGCGCTGAATCTAGAGCAACGCTTTGAACGGGACCTGCAACTGAAGATAAATAAAAGGTGGAAACTTTTTATGTTTTTTAAATAAAAATTATTGATTGGTTTAAAATCAACATTGCATTTTTTTAAGGAAAAACGGCGAGTGTTTAGTAACTAAATCACAAAGCCACTAAACATTGCCAGTATTCAACGTCAATCCAGTAGCAATGCACACGCACTATCACTATTACTGTATAAGTAGGCGTATCGATTTTTTATTTTTTCCATTTAAAAATGTAATGGCTGCCGAGACATTAATTTAAATTCTTCTGGCGAATACATTTATATTTGGAAAGTGGCAATCATTGCAGTTTCCAACGAAAAAAATATCAGTACTGACAGTAATACTGATCGCGCGTGGGCAATACCGAAGGGTAGATGTTGAATATTCGAAAGTTTCAATTGGATTGATGTTTGACACTGACGAGCGACGACAGCTTGGATAATTTTGCTTGGAACAGATGTTTCTTCCTGACTACTAACTGAAACTTCCCATCACGTGCGGGCAATACTGACGGATTTCTGTTAGATGCTATATTCGGTGACATGAAAATTGATTCCTACTGATCCTACACGATGACCTCTACTGCCAAAATCAAGTACTGACAGTAATACTGATTGAGCGTAGGTGATACTGATCGATCGATGTGGAACACTGGCCATATGCATAGACTTGCAAATTGAATCGTACTGATATTTTACGATCAATACTACAGCTAAAATCAAATACTGACAAAAATAATCGTGCATGAGTAATACTGATGTTGAATACTATCGATAATTCGTATAATTTGACATCTTAGAGGCAATACTGATAGTGTGTGGACAATATTTAAGGATTTATGTTGAATACTGAGTGACAATGTAGTTTGGATAATTTGGTTGCAGAGTAGCAATGTGAGTAACACACTCAATGTGAGGGCGATCGTCAGTATTGTACCACATAACTTGAAGCACAAATATTAAATAAATCACGTCTTTTTTAGATCATTGGACTTTCGACCATTAACTATTTAAAAAATGAAAGATTTGAATTTCCCTGCCCTCGCGTTAACTACGGACGTCGTTTATGGACGGCCTTTAAGTGCAGAAACAAAACTAGGGAGAAAGCAAACAAACCTGTGTTCTTCTTGGGTGTTTGAATTGTAATTTCTGCGTGTGTAATTGGAATACCGAATCTGGTTCCGGTCATTAATGTCAGTAGGTACTTCGTGTCAGGTTTCAGATTTGTCAGGTGGAATTTCGACAGATCTGCACTAATGACTTCTTTTTTGGAGATAGTGCTTCCCACCTCATTGTAATCCAGCACGTAATTATCAAGGCTGCACCCTAAATCGGCGTGATCAGGAGGCTGCAGGTGAAGAAAAATGAAAAAAAAATAATAAAAAAAATATATAAATGACACCTATGGCATACAGTTTCTTCACACAAAATGTAACAATCTTTCATACACTGCATGTGCAGATGATAAAGAAAATTCAGACAATGGAAATACACGTAAATTGAAAAATCATCCCATGCTAAAAATCTGTTTGAAATAGTTATTGCCGTGGATTTTTCATTTCACAATTTCATCATTTTAGTTTTGCATCATTTAAGCCTGAGAGCCAAACATTTCCTATCGATCTATTTAACAATTATAATTTCTAAACATTTTTACTGTGCAAATCACTTCATTAAATGCCGTTAATTAAAATCAGGAAAAGTTTGTTTTTCTGAAAATATTGCCAACGGAATTACCATAAATAGTTAAATATGTAGAGAAACTTATTAAACATCTGCATTCGGCTTTTTCTGTATTATTTGTATTAAAAAACGTTATTAACATTCTGAAATAAATCTCTATTTGAGAGTAGTTTTTCTAAAAATTACTGATTTTCCCCCCAGGTTTTCTAAAAATTACTGATTTTCCCCCCAGGTTTTGTAACAAATTACCGAATTTTCCAACATATCATTTGAGCTGCTCAAAAGAGGCCCAAAAAAACTTTGCACTCCTCCCAGAGCCCCTGTCTAGTTTTTTTAGAAAGTCTGAAGAAGCAACTAGTGGTGATAATAGTGCCTTCAACCAGAAAGAGGCGAAGTTAAACTGACTACTCGCTCCTGATTGGACAGCTCAGGAAAGGGGCGGGGGAAAGAAACGCTAGGCAGGCCCTATATACTACTCTGTACTGTAGTTGACACCCACCTTCCAGCTGAGATGAACTGACGTTGGCAAGGTGAGCACTGCGGTCAAGTTGCTCGCAATGCCCTTGTTATTGGGCGATCTGCACTTCGTGGTCCCTTGAGCAGTTGGACTTGGTGGTCCTTCGCCGCTGGTCCCATTCCTCCGGCTGCGGATAGCAAACTCGTAGACAGTGTCCGGCAACAACAGATCCACGGTGGCGGAGGTGGCCAACTGCCAATCCGAGCCGTCAGTCCAGTTGTGCTGTCCAGTTCTCCGATACTCTACCTGGAAAAATTGAATATAGCTTTTAATTAAGACCGACTCAAACGGATACCGCCATGCAAAATAATTACAATTTTTGCTTCGAATGCTTATTGTCCACTATTTTGCATACTTTAAAAATGCCCTATTAATTTATAAAAAAATGCAAAATATTTTTATGAAATGAAAATCCCGTTTTTGAAAACCGCAGAACATTTTTTTAAGTTTAATTTCTTATCAATAAACAATTAAATTAAAAAATAATTCAGACCCTAGTGGACAACTGATTCTACATTAGAAACAAATAATTTTTAAAATTATAGTAAGTATGTACGAGCGTTTGGTGGCATCCATTTTGGAGGCTACATCTATTGCCGAATTGTAATGAGTTTTCGGGCAACTCATGTTATTACGAGTAGGACAAGCTTCGGAGAAAGTGCACTGAGATGAAATTATATTTAGGCTAGTTCACCAATAAATTTGGCTTATGAAGTGGGTGGCATGCACGATTGTTGACCTAGTTTTGCGAACAACTTTCACATCCTCTTTAATATTACATCAAAAAATCATTACTACGAAAATACGTCTAGAATCAGCCCTGGGTCGGCTATCCTAATAGTGGTTATCATAATTTTTACAATATTTCTATTAGAAGCTGGGATATTACCTCTGTAATCCGCCACTACCGCGTCTCCTAACTGTTCTAAATTTGTAATTTCACTTTATTTGAGTTAAAATGATCGACCCTTCCTACCACATAACATTAATATGCTTACCGAAGGGTACTTAACAGAATAGAAGAGAAGAAGATTCATCTACTGAATCTCATAATTTGCAGTTTGTTTTTGTTATTTAAAAAGTGTAATTAATCCATAATATTTCGCCTATGGCGTTCACATTTTCGGTTCAACTTTCTAGAAATAATTCCATAAAAAACACTGAATCCGCCACCAGCTCGCAAAACATCTCAATATGTGATAGGTGTCCCAGTTGGCCATCTTTACGATGCTCTGGTGATAGACTTAAAGCTTCTAGCGCCATCTAAACCGAATTTAATTGGAATGCAAGGCTCCGGAAGTGTTCTGCAACACGCACATACCTTGTACTCCGGTGTGTCAATTTCGATTCCACCAAAATCAGTTGTAAAATTCCAAATTTTCCAAGTCAATTTCACGCTGGTTTCCTTTTCATCGACGATCATGGGGGTGTCCAAAAGTCGAGGTGGATCTGTCACAAATTAAAATAATTACTTCTTAACCGTCTTTAAAAAAGTGCGCCAGACCTCATCATCAATGTTTTATGATCACATGTGCATTTTTGGGGCATTTTGTTTTTAAAAATCATTTTAGATGTTGATAATGGGAAGGCCATAGGTAAAAGCTGTAGTAAAACTAAATCACAAACTATATGGATATTAGGCATTTCTGTAAAAAAATTTTTTGAGGGAGCATTTTTGTTACATAAATGTTTTCACATAAAATTGCTTATTAACTTTCCACCTTGGACAAAAAGCTTATAAAAATTATTCAGAAATATAACTAACTAATTAATTTTTTTAAAACAGATCACAAACAATGAATGTTACCTTACGTTTTTAAACGAAATTTTGCTTGTAAATATTAATAAGCAAGTGAATGTTTATAAAAAATTATTCAGAAATTAAGGATTTTGCTTATATCATTTAAAAAATGGCAGCTTACCTACAACGCGAATTTCTATGGGATAATCGTCGATTCCGTGCACATTGGTAGCCCGGCATGACAGTGCTGCCAAACCGGAAGTGTTGCCAGTTTCGAAGGTAACATAACGAAATTTGCCATTCGGGAAGACGCCTTCAGAAACGCTGCCCGGAACGGCTGAAAAATTGCTGATGAGCAAAAGTTTAAAAAAAATAGAAACTGTAAATGTTTTCATCATTGAACTGCTAGTAACTGTACATTGTATGGATTGCCAACATCCCCTAGTTGATGAGAATTCCTCGAAAATTGTATCGAAAAAAAATCTCACCTCGAAAAAATGGTGATGTTCGGAGTAGGCGCACCGGAAGTTGTGCACGTCACACTCGATTGTTCATGGACGTTCACAACGCTGTCGTAGGAAAATGATTCAACGATAGGAAGGCCTAAACATTCAAAATTATGAAACTATTCACAACTGTGTCCCATAGGTCAAGCGTAATCCTTCCTCTTCTTCTTTTTTTAATCCCGACTCAAAAGAAGGCCCACTTTACAAAAATTATTAATGAAAAAATTCTTACTTCAAATACTTATTATAAATGCTATAAATTTTTTTTTTCTGTTTTGAATTTGTTAGTCCACCAGAGTTCTAGTTGTATATTATAATTTGAAAACGTGTTTTATTTTAAAGAAAAGCCGTTATGCAGCGTGTTGCCCATCTTTGGAGGTTGAACAGAGGGAAAACCCGTTTTGAGAGGCCACATAACTTCTCTTTTTCTTTAAGTTTATTTAATTTTTTTACAAATAGCCTAGACATTTTCAAACTATAAAAAAAGTGACTGAAACCCTTGTGGACGACCAATTCAGCAAATATAATTAGTATTTGAAGCATAAGTGAATGAATAGCATACTGAAGTTATTTTACGATACAACTATAGATCCTGTAATACAGATGTATATCATGTGAAAAAAGAATACATACCAATCTTTTAAAGGAAAATGAAACTTAGTTAGAGAGAAACGTTATAAGATATTGGACAGTTTGGTATGCACCTGTAGCATGCTGATAATAACTTCTCTTTCCAATAAAAAGAAATTCCAAGTAAACTTAGTTGGAAGCTGTATATCGTTACAAAGATCCAAGATGAATTGTTCATAAAGAAAAAAACATTCTATCATATTATGATGAAATACTACAAGCAGGGTCCTTACCGGTCAACACCTGGCAGGTGTCGCCTTCGTATCCTTCCGCGCACACGCCAGGGCACTTCCCATCGCTTTGGTCACAGGCGGAATCGTTTAGGCAGTGACAGGTACTATTGCAAAACGGTCCAAAATAGCCGACATCACAATCTGGAATAGTTTATTTAAAATGTGGGAATTCCTGTTATTTTGTTATACTCGAAATACCTTTAAGCTAAGCAACTTTACAAACATGTTAAGCTAATCATAGTTTCATGTTTTTCAATGGTAAGTTAATGAGATGATCAGAAGGATAAATTAACCATACAGAATCTAGATAAAACTCCTCAGTTGTGATTTATTGCTTAAGAAAGTTTCGCATAAGGTATTTCCGAGGTTAGTAATATTTATATTTAAAAAGAAAAGTTATAAAGAAGCATAGAAGAATTAACATTTGGGAACTAGTTTATGAACAAAACATACACGTGTCTTTACTAAAATTTTACTTTTGGAAAGAATGTTACCTATTGCATTTTCGACACTGGCAATATTTAAAACCAAAACGTATTAAGAGGCAATAGGTCTAATCCAGATAAAATGAACTCCAGAAAGGGAATGGGGGACAAAAAAAAATGCGTAGGAGCGTTTCTTTTCATAGAAACATCGAAGAAGACTTATAAAAAAAGTAATACCGGCGCGGAGGTTATAACTTTGAAAGGCAAATTAGAAAATTTTACTATAAGAATCACGTCTTGATGGTGAAAAAATACTAATTAGGAACATTGGGTTTGAGTGCTACCTGAACACACTGGCTCTCGGTATCCCTTGGCACAGCCGTTCGGACAGTGTCCAGTTGCTCTGTCACACGCAGTCCCATTCAAGCAGTAACATTTTGAACTGCAGAGGGTGCCATGATTGCCAATCTCACAAGGATTCTTAAACACGCTTGGTTCTTTCCGAGGAGAATCCTGAGTTGTAACCGAGGCATCTATTGAGGTAAAAAATATTTAAAATCGACGGTGTAGTTTGACAAATTATTCTAAGCTTATTTGAGTATAATTACAACGTGTTCATAAATATCCCGCTAATGTAGGTTTCATGAGAAGTGTAAACTAAATGTACTGTTACATGTACAGTATATTCCTTATTCCATGGACATCAAAGCTCTATAGAAGTAATCAATCTAAATACTGTAATGTTACACTTTTGTTGTAAATATTCCTCGTGCAAAAAAGGAGCAAATTTACTTAAAACTAAGCCTGTTAGATCTTCATTCTACAGGACTACACATTAAGCAGTTGTTTAAAATAACGTACCCTTCATTTTTAATATTCCGACAAAGTTTGTTATAAATAAGCGGACAGTTTAGAAAAAAATACGTTAGAGCGGTATTATTAGCAATATTTTGGAGGCTTTTTTTTTTTAGAAAACTACGAAACTTCATGTTTTTTAAAAATCGCCAATGGCGTTGCATTGGTAAGTAATAGTTCTAAATGCATACAACGGCATTTAGTTTACATTTATAGAGAATTGAGCCAGAAAAATGGTTTGCAGCCTTGTTTTCGCGAAAATTTCTAAACTAACTTGTTAACTAAATAAAATAGAATGATTTGTAACCATGTTTTTCAAAAACGTTGCCATACAAAAAATAACAATTTTAATTTAAATACTAATTACAATTGCTTATTTTTCACCCTCATGTGGAAGTGGTTGTCCATTAAAGTCTGAGCTATTTTATTTTAAATTTCAAGATTTCCCGTTTAATTAAGAAAACTTCGGAGGCTCGCTTGCGGATGTCACATAGCGGTTTTTAAAGTTTATTTTTTTCTTAATAAACGAAACATTTATAAATTATAAAAAATAACTCAGACCCAAGTGGAAAAACCAATTTTACACTAAAACATTTCATTTATCAATTATAATAAATATTTGAAACAAACATGTGTGAGGAATTTTTTTTGCACAGTGCATGCGCAAGTTTTTGGGTCGAACTTAATAATACTTATAAGCAGAATGTTCATCATTGGTGATAGCACATAAAGAAACTCAGAGAATCGACATTTGTAGTGGTGATAATGATGTCAGCACTCTTCTGCATATATATGCCTGGCAAAGGGCTACTTTCGGATGTAGGATCGCATCTTACCTTGGGCTAGCACAGCGCACAAAAACCCCAGCACCAAACAAATCAGCATTTTCTCCTGCATTTCATCCCAAAACCGCCCGCGTCTTTGGGCCACCGGTGAAATGAGTTGCACTCTACAAGAACAAACAAAAACAAGAATAAAGTAGACGTTAAGCTCTCGAGTTCCGGTGGGCTTCGACCAATTGGCTCACTTAAGGGTTCAGGATTTCCAGGATATCGAGACGTGAGCAAAATATTGTGATAACGAATTTGCAGGGAAATTGAGCTGAAATTTCCGCCCTTCTGGGTATTTGGTAGAAAAGGAACGGTTCAGAATTGCAACCAAAATTAGGTGGCAATGAAATGAGCGATTAGTGAGAAAACGGACGTGTGGAGGTGGACTGCGAATTGAAACATTTTGGTGAATCCCACGTGTAAAGGGCCGTCCTAGGTTGGAGGGGGGTGGATCATGGACTAGAGGGGAATGGGTAGCCAATTCGGACATTCATTTTTAATCGTTTTGTGTAAGAGTTTAGTTATTGAGTATGCTTGCACTTGTTAATTACGATATTATGCATTACATAGTACGTAAAAAAGACGTCTTTTAGGACATTTTAGTGAATTGACATCCTGTTCCATAAGGATCCACGTCATTCATTGGTCCTTATCCAATTTAATGGCGTCAAAAGAAGACGATCTGTTAACAACAATGACATCAAACGACGTGGGTTTTTTCAAAAACCAAAAAAAAGAGTAATTTTACGGTCATTTCTAACTCAGTCTTCCAACATGATAAACGGATAAAAGAAAATGCTCGTTGAATGCCATAAAATATCGAGTTTGGATAAAAATTCGATGCCCAATCCAAATATCGGACGAGACATGGTCAGGATATTGACACTAATTTTTGGTATTTTTTTCCAATTCAAAATGGGGTTATTTCGATCAAAACATTAGGGCCGTCCCAAAAAATAATTTCTTATAATAAATAAATTTATCTTTTCCTGTTTAAAATTGGCTCTCCTGTCCACTAGAGTCAAGAGATAGTTTATAATTTGAAAATGTTACGTTTATTTGTAAAAAAAACTTTAAAAAAACACATTTTGCGACCTCGGAAAATGGATTTTAATTTCAAAGAAAACTCCGAAGATGGGCCTTGGAGATTCAATGTTTTTTTCAGTTTATTTAAACTTTCAAGATCCTCACGGTTTCGTAGTATCTGACTTTACATTTTTAAGCTCACTTTTTAAATAATGTGCTATGCTTGAAAACAAATTCATGAAACTTCTTTCATTACTTCCGTTAACATACATCCACCATGGGAAATGTGTCAGCCTTCCCCTAGGCACAGGTTATTGCAATAACAAGATTGTCAGTGTTTTTAATCCTAGAAATAAACCTGGATACAGACAAAGATACGACATTTCCGTCCTGAAAAGAGCACCTTTATCAATTTCAACAACTGATTTAAAATGGGCATTTAGAGTTTCGAAAGATGATAGCATGCTTCTTGCATCAAATAATTACAAATGCTGTGTGGTGGTTAATTACAACATCAAAACAATTAAAAAGAATTACGCCCACAAGGCAAATTCTAGCTACACAACTGTGTTTAAAAATCTGCAATATCCTACCAAGAAATGCTTGCATAATAGTATATTGACGTAAGAACTTTCATATTCAATTTTATGTCTTCCTGTCACCAAAGTGATGTTTTCTTAAAAAAAAGATTAGTGCTTTCATCAAATCCATCTTTGACATCATGTTGATATACTTGTAAATTATTATACGAAAATACATTTCATACACATTGTTTTTGGCTGCGTTCTTCAATACATTTATAGCGTTCCGGTCATTAGTCGGACTGAAATTAAGAACAAACCCATTGAAATTATTGGTTAAGTATTCCTTTTTTTAAATTGCTTTTTTCATTGATATCGTTTATAATACGTTAAACACATGTACATTAAGAAAAATATAGTTAAATATTAATTGTGGGCTAATATATATATATAATTAGCCTACTTTTCGTGAACAATTTATCCCACATCGTTCATTTCATTACAAAAGTTTTATATAAGTCCTTAATTTTTCCTAAACGCGATAAAGGATTTACACAATGCAGTTTAATTTGGCATTAGGCCTCTTAGAACACTTACAAAATGGTCAGACAGCAAAATTAGACTACATCTAATTGTACCTAAAGTGAGTATGCTTACATTAATGTTATGTTTTAGTCTTGTCTATCAGAATTCTCTGCGGTTTTGTAACCGAGAATTTCATATTATTTAAAACGCGATTTTGAAAATAAGTTTTAGAACACTTATCAAGTTTGCTAAGGTGATTAATTTATTTTAAATCAAAATTTCCTTAAACCTGCAGGTCCATAAATCTAAAACCTCGATATAAATTCCTATGAAATCATCTGAAGAACAGGTTGGGATTACTTATGGATTCTTGGTAAACATGAGTAAGTATGATAAGTATTTGTAAGTATGATAATGCAAAAATAATTTATGGAAATATTTTATTTCAAAACAAAATAACGTTCAGAGGCGGATATTGGCATTGCCTCGACAGTGAGCAATAATATCAAATTCCGAGTTCCGTCAATGTTGAGGTCAACGTTAATGTTAGATTAAATATTAGCCAATTCCATCATATGATCCTCCAATTCTTTATCGATCGATACTATTTTACCGGAAAACATTCTTTCATCATCATCATTCAAGAATTCAGCAAAATTCCTTTCAATTTTTATTTAACAGCACAGTGAAGTTTGACAGGTATGTCTCGACAGTGTCACCCTTCCTTTTTTTTAAAACAAAAACAAAAAAGATACATGCAATGCTTGCAAACATCAATATCTGAGAAAATCAAGTGAAAGACAGAAGTCATCCTAGCAACAAAAACCAGTTAAGTTGCTCATGTGTAGAAAATACCACTCTCCAGCCTTTGGAGGCATGCCTCTAGCAGCAATACGACTCCAGAGGCACGCAACACAGCAATGATCAATTGTCCAGTAAGAACTCAAGTAGAAGAAACTGAACACAAACGTCCCATATCGGCTGGAACTCATCTTCCTTCCGCCTTCCAGCCAAGCAGTTCTTGCCAAAAAGGCACTCATAGGTCCCAGCACGCACAAAGACGCATGCGTTGCGGCATGCAACAGTTGATACACTCATCCGACCACAATGAAATACTGTAGTTCGCAAGTTCAACAATAACAGAATGAAGAAAAAAACATTTCCGGAAATCCCTTCAAAAACAGCTCAAGAGCATGCTTTCATTATTTGGGGACGCATCGCCTGGTGCACTTCTGCCTCTCATCTACCCATTTGCAAGTCCAAAAACAGCGTTTGTGGGAGATCCCTTCGCACCCCCATCCTTTGCACTTCCAGCGCCGCACACGGACACCTAATCAGCACGGTCAATGAAAAATCGCCAGTCAGTTTTGAAGGTTCAATAAAAAACCAAACCTTAAAAATAACAGACTAATGGACGACCCAGAGTAGGCCTACTTGAAGCAAAAATATAATTGTTTTGCATGGCAAGTATCCTTTTGGGTAGGATTTAACCAGCGACGACAGAAATAAGAGATTTATCACCTGTGAGTTCCTTTTAATTTTGTACAGAATATACACTGTATCCGTTGGAATCCCATATAATTTGAAAAAAAAACTTTTACTAACATTTGTCGTAACGTTTGGCAAACTTGATTTTCGGTCATCATTTATTCGCCATTGCGTAACACTCATATTAATTGATATTTTTTAACATTAACCCCAACTCGCATTCAACTAACATTTTGTTAGTACCGTAAAACAAAAATATATACACTCACAAATTTTTGCTTAAAATACTTAATATCAGAAATGTGTAGAAATGGTCGTCCACCATTCAAACAAATTGCATCCAATTTTAAAAATATCCTGTTTATTTATAAAAATAATTAAAAGAAAAAATCCAGCGTTTTCGAATGTTGTCTGCTGGATTTTCCCCACTTCTATTAAGTTGTTTCATAAATAAACGGGGCATTTTCAAATTAAATGAAATATGATAGACCCTAGCGGATGTTGAATGCCACGTAGTGAAGATAAATTCAGTACCCCATTAATAATGGAATTATAAATTATTTGTGCAGCCTAACGATATATTAAGCGAAAAGTCCTAGTAAAAATGCGGTAATGCACATGCACGGTCCAATTTCTTAACAAAACTTTGCCAACTACTTAGGTTAATCACGACAAAAGCAGTTGCAAAAAATATGCCGACCTGAACAAGCGTTATTTAGCATTCTACGAGCAAGCAAAATGGATTACTACAAGCCATGCGATTAATTAACCAATATAAAAGATATAAAATGAGCAACCACAACAGCATTCAAGTACGTAATGCTAGTCAATATTATACATTTTTTATTGCGTTTCACGCAGCGATGCTATCTCAGTATGATCTTGGTTTATCATAGGATTCACACAAAGCAAGCGTATGCTATGAATCAATGACTTTGACATAATGAATGATTGTAGACTTACTTCTTTTCTCGTCCTTCCTGGCCACATCTTCTTCCGCAGGTATCATCCAGACGGCGTCTCTGTCGCCACAGAAGTTGACAACATTGTCTCCGGCCGCCAAGCGGAGAATGAATGGATGGATGGTGTAGTTTAAGTACACGAACATCTCATTTTCATCAACATCAGCTTCCTGAAATCCATTCAAATCGTTATCAATAATTGTAATTCGGCTAAAAAGGGTCGAAAATTTGAGAAGGAAAAAGCTGTGATCTAGCTTTTAACTATTTCGCCTACAGGGTTACTTTCAATTCCCAACATTTTAAAACTATTTTTATAGAATATTGCCGAAAATTTATCTTGTGGCGTTTAATTTGTCAGTTCGTAACATGCATTTGTTAAATGTGGATAAAGATTCAATGATCTGATTCTTACAACAATTTCGCCTACTCTGTTTTGAAAAATCACGTAGTCTTTTCATTCATTGCTAATATAGCGTATTTTTAATTTTTTTTTTATAAACAAATGCAGTAAAGATTCAAATATCTGGAGTTTTCAACCATTTCATCTCAGAATTTTATTAAGTAAATATTTTTGAACCATTTTTGTATGGAAGCGTTAATTAATATTCATTATTTGCAATAAAATATTTTTCCCACAAATTTTGTCGTCCATAATTAATGAAATAAACAAAACTTAAACTGATAGAAAAACGGGTTAAATTCAACCTCTGTGGTACATTTTAAGGTGTTATTTTTAAAGTGGGAAAAGGGGAGGCAAAAAATGTTTCATGATCTCTGATTAGACCGATAAGATTATCTTCAATTATTTGGGTTTAAACAGTGCTTGGTAAACAATATAACAAGAATCATGATTCGTCGAATGCTTAAATACAAGCCTACACGTGTTTGTCTTTCCTTTCAAAGACATGAATACAGATTGATTATATTGTCATTCTGCAGAAGTTTACCTGAATGGTGCCATTTCCGAAGGTGTGCAACGAGGAATCTGGCATAATCTTGCCGATGAAACATTGCTTTCCATGTTCTTCCTTGTAGGCAAAGATTCCCTATTAAAATCGGCAAATAAAGCAGAACGTGAAAATTATTGCAAACTTACGCTAGTATATGTGAAAAACAATTTTGTGAAAAGTTTGAATTGTTTAGAAATTCTACGAAAGTTATTTCACTTGCCTTCTTAAAATCCTTCAAGCCCAGGATTTCACCAGAAAGACCTTCCGCTCCCTCTTGCGGTGAGCGGCTGTACTCCAGCTATGAATCACGGTAGAGATTTTAATTTGGGCGGTAAGTTTGATCTTAAATTAAAACCGAATCGATAGATCGTTACCTGTCGCTCTGGGTCAACCGTGATGTCCAGCGGAATGAAGTCAGATGTGGCGGATTTATCGTGAATTACTATGCGAAACATCTACAAAAAAGGGGTTCGTTAGAACTATGTTCTTGTTGGGGAAAGTAAAAGCACAAGATTTTACAACAAAAATGATGCCCCAGCTTACTTGAGTCGCGCTCGAGTGGCTTTTGTAAGAAGAAAAATTGAAATAGGTGAACCAAAAGGCGATCAGGATGCAAACCAGGCCAAATACACTAACAATGATAACTTTATACATCAATTTCTTCAACTTTATCTTTTCCTTTTCCAGCTGTGAAGAAGGAGTGAAAATAAAACAAGGATATTGACATGAATAGAAAATATTAAAAACGAAAATTTACTGGATATTTCAACTAATGACTAATGATTAGCAGCAGAGTTGCAATAGAAAATTAATCGATTAAGAAGCCAATTAATCAATTAAAAACAATTTTAGCAATTGAATGTGAATGTAAAGCTACGTCACAATTGGGCATTTTACTGACGTATATTTTTAAATAACCACGTGAGCTTGATCTTGCACTTGTAAGGTCAAAAGTATTTTCACCACTTCAAAGTTAAAATTGTGATTAAATGTTTAATAACTGTCGCCTTTTTTAATTATAGCAAATGCAGCTTTCTGGTTTTCCCTCAAATTACTCTTTCACGTTGTCCTTTCAACTTATCCTCTACAAATTCCAATATTTCATAAAATATAAGATAATTCGAATATGTCCACAATATATATAACAAAATTTGTTTACAGTTTAAGAAAATCCCCACGCGACTATGACTGAACAGAAGATATTTACCTGTCCAGAGACAGGGGCTTGAGCCTGCATGTCAGAAACAGGCACAGAAACAGTAAACCCCTGGATCTTCAATCCTGGTGCTCCCTCCTGAATCGGCTTCGTAGCTAGCATTGTTTATGGTTGAGATTTGGTGCAAGTGTATGACGTCCCATGCAACGCACATGCATTTATACGATGTATTTATTACCAAAATGGCGGCCATTTTGGTAAGACGAAGGTGCAAATGCCATGATTACGCCCATAGGGTGCAGTTAAACACCCCTCCCCCATACTACTTCCAAACAATTTTACACCTTCACAGCATCATTCTACGGAATACAAAACGACAACAAGTGATTAAATGATAGGCAAAATTTAGCGAGACGACAGTCACATGTCGCAAATCTTTCGCAGTTGCTTCTTAGTTCCCCTTAAGTGAAATACGTGAAACTATGTGAAATATGCCGCCAACATTTCGTCGGATATTGGTATGACTTCTTAGTCATAGCCTGCTATTTTGTCTGGCGGTTCTTAGAAGCATAATATTCGCATTTTTCTGATTATCGGTAAGAAGAAGCTTCACCAAGACACACCGTAATACTATATCCGTAAATCAAAAGATTAGTCACTTTGTCAATCAATATGACGCATTTCTAAATTAAGGGTCGATTTAAAATGAAAATTTGGAGGAACAGAATGAGAAATAAATAGCATTTAATATTATATGGTTGCATAAATGCAATAAATGCAAAATATCGACATTTTCAGGTCAATAACAAGTAATTAATAGTAAGTTATTTACATTTTCTGTTTTACGCATTACTATATAAAAATACTATTTAATTTTCAAAGTTATATAAAGTTTGAGCACTAGATTGACCAACCATTTAATGTCATCACTGAAAAGCGACTTCAGCAGAGAAAACACAGAATGGTGATATATTTTGAAAAAGTTAAGGAAATTCAACATATCAATATTACATTAGCTTTCATGTACCATAAGGTGTCAAACGGGAATTAGACGTTATGAAAGTTATGAGATTCAGGTCATGGAAAAGTCATGACACTGACTTATTTCACTTAGATTGCTTGGCTGTCCTGCCTTCTTTATTTGATTTTTTTTAAAACATCGAGTTTATAAAAAATAAGTAAACATTTAAAAAAATACAAACTTTGGTCAGTAATGCGCTTTAGTGGGTTTTATATTGGATTGTTCCACGTTTATTTTTTAAATTAAAAAGGAAATAATAATCAGGTCAATCAAAACTTTCTCTATATAGTTCTTTGCTCGATCTTCCATGTAAGAAAAATTAAGAAAAATTAGCAAAATAAAGACATCAACATGTCTACATTCTACTACCACTTTTATATTAGTTGAAAGTATACGGTTTTGCAATAGAACCTCGGAGTGTTTCTAAAAATATCGAGAACTATTAACTTTCAATTATCCGCGGCTATTTGTGGCAGCAGTCTAAATAAGTTCTGAGCAGGAAATTGATTTATGATGTGTTGCACAAATTGAAGGTTTTAATGGCCCTGGCTTCTGTAACATAACTCATTGACTCATTCCTTAATTGCGGTTAACGATATTTGCGCAGAAAATCAGTTCCCGTAAGTAAAATAAACCGAAAAAGTGCAAATCAAATAAACACAAGGCGCCTCCTTGCGCCAAAACACAATTTTTCATGATTTTGCATGACAAAATAATAGGCAAGGCTATGCGTACGTAACACAACGTTACTAAATACCATTAAGGGATATTTTTCGGCATCCGAAAGGTCACAAGTAGAAGCAAATCAATTCAGACCTCGAGCTACAGGTCGTATTATTTTGTGGATGAAATAATCATACGTCATAACACACCCAGTTAACGAAATTAGTTACGGCTTTTCTAAGCTTTGATTATTTGTTCAATAAAAAGTCTAAATCGACTGAAACTCCAATTATGTATAAGCTTTGTATATAGTTGCATGGCCATATATGGCTGCATACTTGGCCAATTATGGAAAATATTAGAATTTCAGTTAAAGACAACTTACTTCTTTTAAGCCAATAGAAATAAAAATTTTACTTTTAATATTTACAAGCGACTGCTTTATATTTTCCAGGTTTAGACAAATATATGCATGAGTATCTGTAAATATGTTGACACGCAACAAGTACATTACAATTGTATATGGCCATTCGTGAGAATGTAAAAATGTAAAAAAAAACCATAGGGTCGTAAGTGCCTGACCCCAGAAATGTTTTTTCATCTTAATACACTGTATGTCTACCTGCCATAGTTGTGAGGAAGCAATTGAGACACCCCTAGGTCTTCTGGAGTGAATATTTACTGAACACACCGTCGTGCTAATGTGAAACATTAATTTGCAAAAGTGGAAACCTAACTTGATTCGATGGAAAGTGCAGAAACATATTTGAACACAAAAAACAGCAGAAATCCAAGGAAAAAAATGATATGTAACATTGAAGCAAGCAAGGTTTTTGGATATTTATTAGGGGTGCAATACATGTGGCACAAACAACATTATGAAGAAATTTCAAAGAATATCTTTCACTAAGTTATCATTTGGTGTATAACGTTGGGAAAAAAATCAAATTGGTACATTTATATTTATCACGAAACTATTCAGTTATTTGAATCCTGAAAAGTTGATTTTCTGGCATATACTACGCTATGGTTTTAGTATCTTTCAAATATAAAATACAGTGCTGTGTGCAGGTGCATCCTATACGAGAACTCAATCTATTCGTATATTAGGAAATGCAATAAATTATTACTAATCAGCACCATTTTTTAAGTGTTCTAATTGCTTGCTCAGCGGCACTTTATTTATAATTAGCACTAATAAAGTCAAAAATAAACTAGGGATTATTAATAATCGCTTAATCAGTAATTCAGTTGCGAATATTGAGCCTATCGTACGTGACAAAAGACCCTAGTTAAATGTCACTACGTTTGACCTATGGCATACTGTCAGAATTATGAGACCATTAACTGAGGAAATATACAAGGTAAGCTTATCCTTCCACAACTGTTCCCAACGATTGCTCTAATATATACCTAGACTATGCCTAAACTATAGGCCTACATGTATGTAAACTTTAAAATGTATCCAAATATAATTATATCGTATTTTTAACAATTCCATTGTTGCACTTGATAAAGCTTTAAATGCAGGAACATTACTAGCCTTTATTGCCATGTTTATTAATATTATTTGATTATGTCACACATGTGAAATTAATGTTTATGAGATGCGCAAGGCAATTAAATTTTACTGCGATTTTCACTAAATTAACACAGTAAGAAAAATGTTTGATGAATGAAACGTTCGTTTCAAGAGAATGTAGAAACGAAAAAAATACGTGCAATTTCAACATTAAGACTAATGCGATTGATTTTTCACCCAATTAATAATAAACGACACAAGTGACATTTTCGGTGATTTGATAAACCCGATTAAATTAACATTTTCCATTGGCTATAAAACGACTACATCTACGATCTTCTTGAATACAACGATTTTTAAAGAACAAAATTGCCCATATATTTCCATTACATTTTATTATATTATCCATTTTATGCATAAATAAATATTTCGTAAATCAATTTTGCATTGCACAAAAACTTTCAAATCACGATAGCAGATGACACTTGTCTATGGATAGCGCATATGGTTTTTATCAGGTGATATTATTTTCATAAACAACTGCGAAAAATATGTTATAGTTGTAAAAATGTTAACGGGTGACATCATCTCTGAACCAAATGTTTCAAAGACAATATTACAACCTAACAAGTAGGTCTTACCAACTGTGGTTAAATTTAACCTCTGGTCAAACTGCAGTTGACCACAGTTTGACCTCCAATATGCAATTTGGCAGCACGTTCCAGCAGGTCAATCTCTGGTTTCGTGACCATCAGCATATTTGACCATAGATAAGTTGGTAAAACTCAAAAATCTGACTAGGAGGTCAAACTGTGGTCAGAGTTTGACCACAGATCACTTGACCACAGATTTCGACCAGTGTTGGTAAGACCGGCCATGAGTGATTCAAATGAAAAGAATCCTTAAAATTTTTATTGCTGTATTTTTAGCCATTAAAATATTTATGACGTAGTTCAGATGAAACGTATTTGTTTGAAAGTGATATTATTGCAGTAAAAAACCAGAAACACGACCAGGTAATTGTTAAACAGCGATATCAGGCGCTAATAGTATGATACTAGAATGTTCAAGATTGAGAACGCGTGTAATCGAACAAGATGTCAAAAGCAATTAAAACAAACGACTAATGTCCAAAGATTCATGTCCAAATATGCAAACTCAATTGTAATAAACGTAATATTTGAGTTTATTGAATTAAAGGATTTGAGATTTTTTTAATAAATAATATGCAGCACCCGTTGCATGGTTGCCATGTAGGGAAGCCTCGATTCCGCAGGTCAAAAATTTTAATTTGTTTTTATAAATAGGAGAGACATTTTCAAATGATAAAATAAATCTGAAACCCTGATAGAAGTCCAATTATACATTGCGAAAAATAAATTTAGCAATTACAATACGTTTTTGAAGCAAAAATGTACTTTTTTAACATAGTGGGTTTGCTTTTTACTGAGCATAGCTTAATATGCTACCCTTCAAAATGTAGATACATTGCATACATTGCCACTTTTTAAAAACATGTCAAGACAGGTGTCAATTCTCCCTATAACTACGGTTTTTGTACAACCGTTTGGTTAAGCACTTTATTCTTGCATCTATAATAATCACCCCTATGCATGCACGCTTCATGACAAACAGATCGGCATTATATAGACAAAGTTCGATGCACTTCTTGTAGAAGAAAACCAGAAATGCAAAACAGGATTCTTTAATGTCTATGCTAATTAAATCACAACCATCCCTAGCTCACACCGATTGGGCAACGCATAGCACGTATTGTCCATAGTGATGCAATATATAGGTAAGGTTTGTTTGTCTTGGCATTTGCACATAGTAGCATAAGCTTCATACTATTCTTAATAAACCTCAACCTTGTTAATTTCCTCTAGCCTGTACGATAAACAGCTATAAGGTATGGACATGTCTTTGGCTTTCATCTTACATTGCAAAACGTATTGTTTATGGATAAATGAAATATTGCAAACGATGCAATAATAAAACGAACCTGTTTCTGATTTTATACAATTATTCTACAGAAGTTAATGCGCTGATGGCGGGTTAGTTTAAGTGAACACTCACATTAGCCATGGTCCATGACATTAATAGGCATGCAATGCCAAACTGAATTAAAATACTAAATAAAGTAAAGGCAATACTAAGAATTATACTACCTCCGAAGATGGGCATCGAAGATTGCATAATGCGTTTTTCCAAGTTTATTTAATTTTTTATATCCAAACTAGGCATTTTCAAGTTTAAAAAAAAATAATTCAGGGAATAAATAAATTAAGCAATTATAATAATGCTTGAAGAATGCCATCTCCAGTCAGAAATCAGAAAAGGTAACGCCTTAAATGTAACTTTGTATTACTGACTGTTTATTCTATGAGATTATTTAGAATATATAACCATTATAAATGAAATATGCAGTGCACAATACCTATATAGTTTCCTACATGCTCCCAGTAAAGACCCATTTAATGAAGCTTCACACACAACGTTTAAATAGATTACGAAACACAATAACAGATTGCAAATTTTTATAGCCTAAAGGCAGCACTGCATATTCAGCCTGAGTGTTGGTGCCAAATTTGATTACTGCGAATGACCGTGTTGATTAGCCACACAGTTGTCACAAGAACTTAATATAATGCTCGCACATTGTGGCAGTTTTGATCAAACAAGCGTGGCAATCTAAAGCCATTTAACAGCTTAATTGAGCAGCATTAAGAATTTCTCAAAGGTTCATCGCAGGTTCTAGGCAAATAACCTGCGCCATCTATGTCAAGACAAACGAAGCTGCACTGTTAGATACGGACATTTGATATTACATGTAGGTTAAATTCTATTTATTTCTTCACCTGTGTAAAGCGTCAAATGGTACACACTCGTATCGTTGCGATTAATATTACAAACTTTAATAACTTTTATTAGGTGATTGGGTAAAGAAAATAGTGGCACAACAATTTTATTCTGATTTATTGTTAGGAGAGAGAGTACATGAAGCTGCATTTTAGGAAGTTGTGATCTCTGCCTAGAGATGACACTGATTGGCAGTGCATGTCAGAGTCCAATAACAGTATGTTTTCATCATCAGCATGCTACATTTACCATGACAGCATCCAAGATCAGCATCGTTTCCACGTTACAGGTGCATTCATCACTAAAGGCGCATTTGAGGAAGGGGGTGGCGAAGGGTCAGCTAAACCCTGTCTCCTGCAACAATCTCACCGCAATGTTTCTAAAATCGGTTGTCCTTTAGGTTTTTTCCTCCTTTATTTTTTATTTATAAGTAAAACTTAAAAACAATTCGTTATGCAACATACGATGCCCATCTTCGAAGGTTTCATTGCTCTTAATTCCTTGTGTAGTTGACGCTATGTTAGATCTGACATTTTCATAGCACCGTTTTATACTTGTTTATGTGGCCATTCTTATACCATTTTTAGTAAATAATATATCAATACTAAATTTTTAATCATAAAGTAAATTTTGTTTACGCTGCCTCCCCATCGAAAATTGGAATGGCAGCAGTACTACTCAATTCCTTGTTGATAAAGAAAATATGAGGAAAACGTTGAGTGGCAGCACTGCGTGACGTCATTTGAAACGAGTTCACTGCTGGGCAGTTTCTAGAACTCCTGCGAAAGCAGAGTTCCAAACGAGTTTCGCATGTCCTGACACATGGCCCAGATGAAAAATCACAACTCGTTTGCGTTATGAAACGAGATCCGTGCGTCTGGTGTGCCCGGGGTATTAGCAGTCATTTGTAGGTTAAAGGTGTGAAGCTTGGCTTGCTGAGTTTTCTCACAATTATAAACATTTCCTGTAGTATATTCTACATGTATAATGTATTTATTTAAAATACTAATGTTAAAGTAACTTCATTAACAAATGCAGGACATCTGCTAGGTTTTCTCAAACAAACCAGCTTTTATTATTTGAATTATTGAATTATATGAGCCAACTACAGTAATCCGTCACTGAAAAAAACTGATAAGGAGGAGCATCATATTGCAAATACGTTTTTCCATTCTTGAAACGTGTCATAAATCTATGCCCTACTACATGTTGAGAAATGATTCCTGATCCATCATATACTATCATGCCTAAACACTAGATAAGGCTTTTTAATGCAGCCAATTGCAGTGATTACTTTATTAAAATTTATTTCATTTTTTCTTATTTTCATACAAACTAGGAAGTAAGTCTCATAGTGCTCTCGTGTATTTAGTATTATTTGTTTTTAATTTTAAATTTATGGTATATTATTTTTTTAATAATCTATCATTATAAACTTAAAGTGAACTTTAAAAACAGTGGTCCTGTAGTAATTTCTGTAAATACACGTATGCCATGTTTCTTCTACCTAATTTTCATTTGCGATCTACTTTTTCAAACTAAACAAGAAATGCGTCTACCGGATCACTTTTATAAGTAGTACTTTGCATATTTCTAAATTAGTTTACAATGGCGATTGGTCACTATCGCTTACCATCAAAGCTCACATGACTGAATTATGTGCAACAGAATCATATTTTATTTCTCATATCGGACGTGCGGTGACTGTAGTCAGGCACGAAATGCTTTCAGCATCCTGTTTTGCAGGCACCGCGTTATCCAAAGATGTTTTGGAAGAGATAAAATGCAGGTCCATCGACCAGCGATTTCAACAATAATAACAACGAAATAACAGAATATGTTGTCCATTTCTGAAGCGTCAAGTCTGATCAATGATCCAGTCGGGCAGCATGTCCTCAGTAGTAACATCGCCTGGAGCAGAACTTTTTCCATCCCCACCAAGTGCAATTCCACCAACAACGTCGATAGCGTCCGCACCCCCAGCCCCAGCACAACCAGCGCCTCTTGCGGTTATCTAAGTCAATACGACCAATTGAAATGTTAGTTTTAATGATTCAACTAAAAGGAGCGTTTCGGGTCATGTCAAACACAGAAATTTGAATATGGGATCAAATGCGACGTTTCAAGCAGTTGTCTTAGCCACTTCATATAAATATGTCCTAGACATTTCTTTCAACGATAACTCAAGTCTAACCCAAAAGGATGGCCACCAAGCAAAAAAAAAAACCGAATTTCTTCTTCACATACTTATTATAATTTCTAAATTGATTTTTTCTCATGCAAAATTGGTTGTCCACTTGGATCAAAGTTGTTACTTGTAATGTGAAACTGCAGTTTTTATACAAAAACTAAGGAAATAAACTAGAAAAAAACCGTTTTGCGACCTCCGAAAAGGTTTCTCTCAGTGAAACCTCCCAAGATGGGCGTCGGAGACTGCATAGCAATTATTCTAAGTTCATTTAAATTTGTTATCAATAAACATGCCATTTTCAAATTGTATAAATAACTGACTATAGTGGAAGACCAATAATAAATTTAGCAATTATAAGTCTGTGAAGCAAAATTGCGCAATTTTTTTGCATGGTGGGCATCCTTTTGGGGTCGGCCTTAATACCTTTTATTTTAAAATGATGAAGTTTACTTTATCCTTCTCTCAAATTCCAGGAAACAAAGTTGGTGAGATGATTGGAGAGTTGGAGTCTGTGTGGTGTAGGCGCAAATTAAATGTTGTCGATTTACTTACGTTCATTTTCGTCGCCATCTTCGTCGTTCCCTCCAAATTCTTCGACAGGGATCATCCAAATTGCATCCCTGTTGCCGCAAAAGTCCACGATGTTGTCGCCTGCCGCCAACCGAAGGACGAAAGGATGAATTGTCTGGTTGAGTTCCACGTACGTTTCGTTCTCCTCAACGTTAGCTTCCTGGAATGACAATTTTGAAATAATGAGATCTCAAGAAAAACAGTTGTGTTTTCAAAGGCACTTCAAACCATTAATACGTGGATTTTTCTGAATGGTGTGGTATATTTTATATTTTTTTTGTCTATCTCACGATTATTTTATAGTTTTTACGACAGATAAAGTCAATGTGGAACTTGGATTCTGCGAGCATCTACTGATAGACCATCGGATGCGGAATGTAAAAACGCCTTTGAGCATATGCAAGGACATACATTGTGTATCAAGAAGGCGATATTCGTATTAATAAATTCACACTGTACATTGCTATCTGGTAGACGAATAGACCTGTCCACTTGGCACTTGAGAGCTGTTTGATCTCAGTTACTCACGGAGGCAATTCACAGACAGCTCTGGATGGTTACTATCGATCTCAGCTCTCAAATGGACTCCTTGCATTAATCTGCGTGTTCACTTGAGGTGAGAGCGAAAGTAGCCATCGGGAAGAAATTCCGAGTAATCTCAGATTGTCTTCATGTTCACTTGATAGGGATTTCGTAATATTGAGCGTCGAGTGAAATCGCTACTTACTCTCAGAATCGTAGCCGCTTGATAGTCTGTTGAGATTTCTATATCAGCAGAGGCGACACTCGTACTGGGAAATTTACACTGTAAGCCTATTTATTCTAATCTCCGAGATTACGTCATTAGAGTACTAAAGTATTCGAAACAAGGTGTAAGCCTGAGAGCCACTTTCTGAAAGCCGTGAAAGGCCTGATTACTTGAAAACTGGGTTCTCTCAGTGATTCACGGGAGCAGGTCTCAATGACTCACGGGATCAACTCTCAGACAGCGCTGAGGCCTAGTCTACTTGCAGGATTCAACTCCCGATGATCACTTTCGTTCTCAGCTCTCAAACGGATACCGATCATACGACTTAAAAAAATCAAGATTTAGACATACAGAACTTACATTTGCATTCCAATTCTGAAAAATAACATAAGCTACATGCATTGACAAAGCATGTTAAAATGCATTTCAAATTATTACATCGTAACACGCATTACTTGGAAATGCATTTTGAAATGAAATACTGTTTGCATTTCTAAATTCATTTCATTTTCCGTATGGTTTAGCCAAACTATCGGAAACATCAAGGTTTGGTTTGGAAACACCAACTAATGTTCAGCTTTAGAATTTCCTAAATTGGTTAGTTTTTGTGAACCTTCAAGCTGAGGGACTAGCTCACCTGAACGGTGCCATTTGCCAGCGTATGAAGCGCAGAGTTGGTAACGATTTTGCTGATGAAACACTGGCTTCCATTGTCTTCCTTGTAGGCAACAATTCCCTGATGCAAAAAAGAGAAGTCAAAACCCACACTCAGCTGCCGCGCAAATCCCAGCCTCATCTCACAATTTACCTTCTTGAAATCCTTCAGTCCTAGGATTTCGCTAGAACGAGCATCGACACCCTCTTGCGGGGAACGGCTGTACTCCAACTGCACAAAATAAGTCCACGGTCAAGGTTCGGTTTTGCCCAAATTAGAATGACAAATAAACTCATTCGGCAAATGTATGAAGGAATGAACGAGAACTGAAATTTGATTCGATCTGGGAAAATTGGCGGGCTTGACTTTCGGAGTTCGTTTCAACACTGTCAGGATTCAGAAATGTTTTTTTTAAATATTGAAATAAAACGCATCGTTTCACCTGATCGTTTGGTTCAACGGTGATGTCCAGTCGAATGACGTCAGGTCCGACCGCCTTATCATGCAACACCATGTGGAAAATCTGGTAATATGAAATCATTGATAGAGGGCGCCAAGAAATGGCAGACGTAAATAGGAAAATAGCCACTTCCGGTAAGCTACTTGCCTGGGTTGTGCTTGGATCACTTTTCCAGTAATACAGTCCAATGTAGGTCACGATAACGGCACCCACGATGCAACCGAGGCCCAGAACAATGCCAAGAATTATTTTGTATTTCAATTTCTTCAGCTTCATCTTATTGACTTCGTGCTAAAACAATATTTAAGAATTTTTAAATGTTTTGAAGTTGACGGCTAGCGGGTCAGTGTGTCAATATGTATTAACATTCAGAAAATTAAAATACAAACAGGTGTAATTTTCCGGACGAAGTCATGTTCTATTATTCACTTTTCATTTTATGGATTAAAACCTTAAAAAAACATCTTAAACATTAATTTGAAAAGGAATTAAAGTTCATTTTAGTAATGATTTATTTGACAGATCGCAATGAAATTTAGCAAAACTAACAAAACTCTTCCATTGCGAATATTTGCTATTGGGTACCGGTTGATAAACATAATTATATAAGTTGTAATTAATAAATGATTAGGAACCTCGCTACTCACACTTTCCCACACCATACAGTAAAAACGTATTCAATTTGAAATGATAAGTATTACCTATATAGTTTTTTTGAATATATTATTATATTTAGCCGTCTTATACACTGCAGGTCAGTCACATAGAATGCCATGCAAACTAATTTAACATCTTTAAATCACTATATTACAGGGTGTTTCACAAAAAAGAATTAAAGCTTAGGCAATTCATACAGAATCCCTCAAAAGAATAACTTGAGACATTTTTAAGAAACCGCAGAGCAATATAGCCTACATGTATGTAATATAATTTTAAAAACAATATGATACGTACTTTGCAAATACGTGTAATATATAAATAAATTAATGAGTAAATCAAGTTTTCCAAAAAAAAATCACTACCTGCCCATCATTGGATAGCTGGCCTCCCAGAGCTGCAATTGGCAAGGAAACCACTGTAAGTCCCTGGTTTCCCAAGCCCGAATCTTCGTCCCTATCTACCATTCCTTCTGGCTTCGTGTTCAACATGGTCTTCATAGTTCACACTCGGCGACAAATGCAACCAGAACCAATTAACTCCCTGCTATTTATACACATCGACTGGGCGGCCATTCCTTAATTTTTTTTAATGAGCAGCACCTTGCTTTGATTTCAGCTGGGGAGGGATAGGTAAACTCCTCCCCAAAACAGTAACTTCTCGCTGTTAACATTGCCCTTCAAAAATCCAAGTGACGTCAACCGAATAAGCGTTTTGCAAGCTAACCAGCCGTTTGGCGAACCACCACATGGTGCAATATTTCGTCAGGACATGTGAGAAAACAAGTGTCAATCCGTTTTCGGTGCATTTGCAAACTTGGGCTTCAATTCGTAGCTCCATCAACCTAATGAAAACTTAAGATATTATTCTGAAATGCATTCCACAAAGGAAGTCCATCATAAAATTAGACCCCTTTCCCATACATTTCTACATCAAATACTAATTACAATTCCTAAATTTATAGAAGTTGTATAGAAGTGTCCGAGTTATTTTTTATAATTCGAAAATGTCCTGATTGTTTATAATTGATTAAATAAACTTGATAAAACCCGTTATGCAACTCTCTGATGCCCATCTTTGGAGGTCTCATTCGAGAGGAAAAACTATTTTTGGGAGCCAGCATAATGGTTTTTTCAATTTATTCATTTTTTTCTAAATAAACGGGACATTTTCGAATCATAAAACGCAATTCAGATTCTAGTGGACAGCCAATTCTATATACATTTGGTCAAAATATATTTAGAAATTATAAGCATTTGAAGCATATAATAAGCATTTTTCATGGCGGGCATCCTCTTGGATAGGCCTTAAATGTGTTGTGTTAAATTTTCTTTTAATAACTTTCTAGGATATTTACTTTTTTTCTTATAATTGATAAATCATTAATTGTGGTAATTTTTTTTAAATGGCGTTATTTCAGAACGTTTTTGTGCACAGCTCATTCTGTCGTGATATTTATTAATTATGTTTTTAAATTGGAAAGGAATGATTAAAATTACAGAGCAGGATGACGTCCATTCAAAACACTGACCTATAGGCCTGGCAGGACGTCATACTTTCGTACTATTCAGTGCTGCTGAGGTTGTTTTTGTCAGACGTGTCCTACTTTGTTGACATCTCCCTCTCCCACCTCAAACGTCCTTTATGGACGTTTCTACATCTACAATCCGTCAATGTAATTGAACAAGTTAGCCCAAGACATAGTCACAGTTCTCAACAATGGTTTGATACAAATTTGCAAACCTACTTCTTGTCACAGAAGAGCGCATGAAAATTCACTCATCATAAAAGAAATAGACGAAAGTAAATCATATTGCTATGTGATATATTTAGAAGATAGTTAACACACTTTTGAAGAGCGGCCTAATTGCCAACGTCTTTGATGGGAGGCCATTATGAATATTTTTATTACATCCTTTTTGAAATGCATTTTAAAGTATCGCTTCGCCAATCGTAACCAAATGAATTGCGCAAAACCCTTCGCAAATGAGTTTATAGGCGCATCAAGTTCCTCATATTGTTCATTTTATTAACCAACAAATGTTTCTTATCCCGCCACTTCGAAGCCCTTCATTTTGAAATTTACCGAAAGCCAAGGTGGTGATAAATTTTATGAAGAGCAGGATCTTCTCGTAATATCAAGAATAATAAATTTAAGCAATACTGATATAAACTACTAACGTATTTTGATGCAGTTTTTCATATTACATTTATTCCTATGTCAATTCCATAGCAGTTTATTTATTTGATCAAGAATAAACGTTATGTTGTAATCTATCGCAATATTGCAGCGCACAAAAATATTATGAAATTTTTGTGAACTTGTGCGAACATGTTTTAAAATGGAAAATATCACTGAAACACCCTCCTAAAATGTGGACTTGATTTTAAAAATCTAATGTTATCAAATTTTGAATTTTTCTTTAATTCTTGAAATTTTTACTGCTCAGTTAATTTAAGTGTGTAGGTATAAACAATTTTTTTCCTGTACTATAAAACTGGTTTTTCCAATTCCAAATCTGCGTATTAATACAAGTGTCGGTCCTGTTTTGGCAGCCACAATCCGGTATTTTTTGCATACCTTTAAAAAAAGGCGATCCACCAAGCCACTTAACTAAATAGCACAATCACGTTAATTTCAGTAACTGCTACAGCAGCCTCAATCTATTTACGGACAGAAAACACAAGTACACTTAACAGTTTAACGATGACTTTATAAATAACATACATTAACTTTCTTCCTGCTGCATAACTAGAAAAACCCATTTTTCTAAAAGCAAATCCAAAGCGTGTATATCACGTAATCTTCATTACAGTGTATTTGTAATGATATATTGAATTAAAATTCGTTAAACATTACAATCCTATATTATTAGACTAACAAGTTATTTTGGGGCTTTTAGAAGTATCCAATTGTAACCATATTCGTTTTCACTCAATTTTATAATTAGGGTCCAAATAAATTACCTCCAACATCGTTAGTTCGAATGCTCATAAAGAAGAATTAACTGGCTGATAAAGATTAAGAACAAATTTTGATTTCCTTTCAAGAAAAGTGCATTTTAAGGATGCATACTGGAATATCATTTTTCTCAAAATCTCGTGACATGTAAATGATTTGTGTAGAGAAAACAACCAATTAAAATTACCAAGACCAACCGTTTACATAACTTAATGAGGAAAGTTTAATCAAAATTTAGCAACGGGTTTTTCCAATAGTGTAGAGGTGTTTGACACTAGGCTAAACTATGAAAGATGCATTATCATAATTCATAGAAAATAACCGAGGTGCTAAGCGGCTTTTGTAATCACGATGAGCCAATGACACTCCTTCAAAAGTAATGAAAAATCACCTTGAAGATGATTTAATAATTGTGCACCATAATAAGCATTATTCTATAAAACCTATAAACACTAGGCAAAGCTAAATGCAGGCAGTATAATTTTGGGTAATGATGAGTATGGCAATAAGTTTTGAATTAAATGTTGAACTACAACATTGCTTTGAGCGCAAATAAAAACAATCAAAGCCATTGAATAAGAAATTATTAAACTGGAAAAATAAATTAAAAACCCCTTACGGTTCATGAATCTGACATGATCAAATCAGAATCAGAAGCTCACAGAATCAAAAACTTGTCAGACTGTTTGTGATTCAAACTAAGAAGTATAGATAGAACAACATCGAATTGTATGATTACAAATCTTGCAATGCAAGAGAAATTTACAACAAGTGTATAACAGATTTTGAAAGTTGGTGTGCAGCATTGTTCAAATCAGTTTGAACGTGTCGTTTTTTTAACAATATGGATATGTAGCCTAAATTTCATAACTGGTGACACAAATGTAGTTACTCTAAACTACAACTTAGTCTAAACTAAAATTGGATCTTATATTGGAGCTTAGTTTTTGAAAAAAAATTCCTATGGCTTCCTTTATTAAATAATATTAAAATTGTAAAAATCGCATATAAATTCCATTATTGGTAACGTAGTTATTCTAAAAGTTCCCCTAATAATATTTCCAAAACCATTTGTAAGAAAAAATAAGCTAATATCCATAATTACAGATTTGGATTTTTAAAAAAATATTCGCTTGTGGCTTTTTTTTTGTTTTTAGCATTCAATAAAATGATTGTGAAAAGCTTGAGTAATAAATTAATAAATGCATGTGCGATTTTAAAAATCCACATCCGTTTATTTAACCGCATTTTTCATTGATTTTGGATTGTCAGATAGAAACATCATTGCTGTGTTCTGCAAAGACGCATTGTTGTGTTTTTGGACCAGTTGGAGTGGGAACTAATTTTTCAATTTTACATGTAGGTGAAATAAAATGAAGGTACCTTAGACGATAGTGTTACGATGAAAACATTCACCAGGTATCAACATTCGCATCAATGACCCCATTCCAACATCAATTACGCTGCTAACTTGTGAATTGTTATTTTTACATCCATTCTGTAATTTCACAAAAATGGCAAACGATGCGGTAAGTTTTGCGAACTTTGCGAATGTCAAGGACCAGCATCCAAGTGTAATTAACGCAGTAACGGTAACTAATTTCGAAAGAATTGCCATTAGTGTTGAGCAAATAATACTTGGAGTCAATTACAACGTGAATTTGCACTATTCACGTTGTTTGTCTTCTAAAAATTCTCAAGTCTAACTTAACAACCCTTTGGTGCACAGCGATATTGCGCTCACTTTCATCATTCAAATGAGTAAGTCCATAAGAGGTGGAAAAAGAGTTAATTTTGTATGCTGCGGATGATCATGAAAAACATTGTGCTGAAGGTCAAACGAAGAGCAAAGCGGATACGACATTGACAAGAAGCCAGAATCGCAAACATTCAAACATGATCAAAGGCAGGTTGCACCAAGCTGTGCCAAGCACTGAATAAACGACGCATTAACCAGACAAAGTAGAGTTAAGTAGACGGACATTGTTCACCAAATCTGTTTTAATGGAAATTACTTGCGTGGACACATAGAATACTTGCATTAAGCAAATATATTGGTTAAATTATGTTGGACATGTAATGCATGTGCATGTACTTGTACGTATATGCAGTTTATGTCAAAGACAACGTTTCCAGAAAGATGCCAGTTATTCCAAAAACGTAAAAAAATTGTGTTACAAACAGTTATACATGCGGTAAATATTTATAACAAAAAGTATTGTAGAAAATATAAAATAAGTCAGCATCATGGTTATGACCTTTTTTTTGATAAAGCGCTCGCTACAACAGCATGTTAGCATAGTGTTCTCTTCAATACTATCAATTTATTGTTTAACTAATGATAATTCAAAACTGGGAAAACCCCGAGATCAATTAGGTAATATTGATCAGTCATATTTGTTTGTGTAATTTGTATTGTTGGGAAAGCCCGACTAGTTGAAAATAAAACCTCTAAAGATGGGCATCGGAGGTTGCAAACCGTTTCTTTCAAGCTTACTTATTTTTATACATAACCGTAGTGGATATCCATATCTACTCGGATAAAAATAAATTAAGCAATTGTAATGGGTATTTTAAGCACAATTGTGTGATGTTTTGCATGTAGGGTATCCTTTTGAGTAGTCTTTAAACGACAGCTCTTTAATTTTAGCAAACGTTTTATCATTGTGGCATAGCAAATATACTGATGAAGTGAAATTCAACCTGAATAAATTTGCATTTTAAAAAAATTATTTGTGCTTGGAATTTACATTCCTTTCTTTAATACAAGATCTAAATTAGGGAAATCTCATCGCAGTGTTCGCTAATATAGACTCCACTTATAATTACTAACGATATCAAACTTCTTTACAAATCCAAAATAAGTACATGTGTATGGGTATTTAACGTACTGTATAAATTAGTAAACGTATGCGTACATGTTTTTGCATGTTATTTACGTAACTATGCTATTGAAAATTAAATAAACACATTCAGAAATCGAAGACAATTCCTTGATTTTTTGCTTCCTCATTTAACACCTTGACCCAAATCAAATACACTTGTAATGGCAAAAAATCCTGATTTTTCGTAATGTGGCAGCTTGCGACTGAAGGTGGAACATTAAGGGACATCTGAGAATTGAACAACGAAATATTGTATTTGGTTAACCGCTAATTCAACTGTCAATATTTACACATTGGTGTGCAGCAAAAGAACAAATTGCACATCATGTTTAAGTTGGTCCAATCTAATGATACTATTCAAAAATGTTAATCGAAGGAATGAAATGCTGAAGGCCTTGAGGGTCGGCGTCTGGGCGGAAGTGGTGTACCTTTTGTATTTCATGGCTTGATTGGGAGATGCTAAATACGTTCAATTATAGTTGAATTATTCTTAATATAGTGTAACAATCACATTGCTTATATTAATTGATATGTGAATGTAGACATAGGACAAACATTATAGGCACCTGCTACACTAATACCTTAAACGACATATAAGCATAATCACCAGATAGGATACCAGTGTCTGACGTCACTAGAACACTTTGTCAATTGTCAAGATGCCACACATCACATACGAATTCATGGACCGATGACTTGCTTTGAAGTCTTATGGTTATTTGGGTTTTTACAAACTTCGCAAAGCAAAATTCAAACAGTTCCCATATCTTTTTCATCTTGTTTAAATGCAATTGGAATTCGCTATATACGCACACTGTACATATTGTGTCCATCGGTGTAATGGGAACATGTATATATTATAATCGACAGGAAGTTAAGGGGTTAAATAAAATTAAGAAATCAAGTTATAAGGTAAGCTAGGTATAAACCTAGCAATTATGATTAGTATTTGTAACAAAAATATGCAATTTTTTTTGCATAGAAGGTATTATTTTGGGTTGGGCTTAAAGCAAACAAAGAATATTATTTAATAGCCCTGTAAGCCTAGTGAGCTTTAAATACATTTGCTAATGGCCCTTAGAAGCTGACATTAGGCCCACGTTACTAAAACACATTGCTAAATTCAAGAAAGTGAGAACTTTTAGTTGTGAGACCATGTTTACTTGGACAAATGCCCTGTTACATTTCCGCATTTCTGTCAAACGCTGCTAATGGGATCGACATTTGCTTGCTGCCAATCATTATAGTCATTTGATGCAAAAAATCATCGCTTAATTTCAAATCAATTGCCAATTAGAAGTGAAACAATTTTCGCACAGTTTATCACGGCTGAGTAAATATAGCTAAACTGAAACACTCAAGTTTACAGCCTCGTTAATAGAAATGCAAGTCATCACCTTCTCAGCGCTCCCAAATCCATTAAAAAAGGGGATTTCGCACATTGCCACGTGGTATGGGTAATCAATTAAATCCCTTTCTTACGCCAAGTAGACATCAAGTAACGACATGGTTGCTTGATGAAAACAAATTGTTGAACAACCTACCCTCACTTTAAATGTATTTATTTTACATTATTATTCGTCTGAATTGGACCGCCTCTGCATCCCTGCACCGATCAGTCACAAGTAGCACAAAATATCTAGAATCTGGATGACATTCGTTATGTACATAGGCAAAAATGATGTCCTTTTGACTAATAAAAAAGCCAAAAACTGATGTCATAATGACCCTCATGAGAATCACACGTGCTATCCAAGTTCTACGTTGATGATTTTACATGTCCACATAAAATGACGTTAAAATTAACAACGATGCCCACCATTCAAAAAAATTAGAAATTTTTGCTTCTATTGAAATAATCTTAATCATAAAGCACTTCATAAATCCATGTGCATGTCATTTTTAAATTAGTGATGAAAAAGAACTTTGTTTTAGGAGTACACATTGGGAAAAAGTTTAATTTGTTTTACTTTTTTCTGTACATTGACCACCTGACTAAGGTGACCGATTTTTCCGCTACCTTGGGTGATCACCATAACCGAATTTCACTGTGATTATCAAATTTATTGTTTTCCGTGTGGAATGTGGGGACCAGAAGGGTTTCAGTTCTTTGAAAGAAAAATTTAATTTTCGGATGTCACAACGTTTTTATTTTCTTAAGATTATTAAACATTTTTTTTATAAATAAACGGGTAATTTTAAATTATGAAAAAATAACTCAGACCCTAGTGGACAACCAATTCTACACGGGGGGAAATAAATTTAGTAATAATAATACCCACTTCAAGCAAAAATGATTTTTTTAGTATATTGGACATCATTTTGGGTGGGCTTAAGAAGCGGACTAATAACCCTGATATACAGTGCTGGATTATCCATTAGGCCAAGTAAGCACCGACAAATGGGCCCCACGCCTTTTAGGATCCCCGCGACAAGGGATCAAAATAATATTGAATTTGATTTTGAAAAAGAATGTTCGTTTTGTTCAATACTATATTACAATATATTGTTTATCAATGTTCGTTTTGTCTAATAAAATTGGTTTATCAAGATTTTGTTGTTCAAAACGTATTAGGATATACATGCAAAGGGGGCCCCGAGATTTCGACGGCTCAATGGCCTCTACATGGGTTAATTCGGCACTGCTGACATAATTTCATTAGCATGAAATTGAGCTTCTAATAACTGAACAAAAAACGTTTATTTAAATATATACAAAGTAAACACGATTGGCGCCATCAGAGTTCATTCCCACCCGCATCCACGGCACGTTAGCACCAGATGCGAGTCTGAGGCAGAGCCACGTGAGGGAGCCACCGGCCATCCACAGTAGCAACACTAGATTGCAACCACGATTATGCTTCTAATGCGTTCGGCGGCTAAATAAACAAGCAATTGGTATTGCCTAATACAGCTGTCAATTTGGGGGTAGTTTTCAGCCCCCGCAACATCTGCCAATCATTGCCCGCTATTGGAGCAAGCGCGGCAATACGATAATCCGATTGACGTTTGAAGTAATAACATTCTATGCATTAGGAGTCATGCACAGAAAAAGTTTACAAAAATGACCAATTTTATAACAACTGCCAATCCCGAATACATTGGCCTTAATGACCACCAAACTAGACGAGCTAGCAAAGTACATGTACTTACAAAATAAAATT